>OMMV01056553.1:4821-20127 GCA_900302635.1 Chatrabus melanurus
AAAATAAATGCCGGCAATAAAATTGGCTGTAATTTGGTGATATGCCACAGAAATAAAGGTACTTTATAATAACTAGATTTCAACATGAAGTGAATTTGGTCAGTTTGGTGAAAAATCGAAAAGGAGTACTCCTTTAAGTTTGAGTCTAATATTATTTTATTTTGTTTATACCGATGACATGTTTGCTTTAGGTCAGAAAATGGTGGAATGGAACCAGTTGGATGCGGCGTCATTTCTGGAGCAGGCGACCAGCTTTCTGGCAGAGCATGGGCAGCTCGATGGACCATCGTCCCACCCACCCCCTGCCAAAAGAGCTCGCGCGGTGGGTCTCATATATCAGCCCTAATGGTCATTCCGTTTCTGCTCTAATAAGAACTTTGTGTTTGTGTTCAAGTCAGTGCATGTTTCACACAGGCACAGATGCCGTCTCTGTATTCCTGAACATTCATGGCTCTCACTTTGTTTCATGATGCCTGCTTGTTAATGCCAGTTTTTTTTGGACATTTGGAAGCACTATGTGACAAAGCCATTTTCAGTTTGGTCCGAACCATAATAGCTACCTCGGATCATAGTTCGGACCAAAGGACCAAAATTTGGTCCAGCCAAAAGAGATGGTCTCGGTCTGGATCAAACTGAACCATGGTTCGGTTCATTTGCAGCGTGAAAACACTTTCTGGATGGTTCAGACTTTTGGACCAATTACAGGAAGTTGAGGCACCCATTAAATAGTAGAAGAAGAAAAGAGAGACAATAATTTAATTAATTGAAATCATCGATTGGGTCATGAGAGAAACGGTGGAAAAGGACAGACATCAGATGGAATTTGACTACAATGCTTGAGGACCTCGATTTTGCAAATGACACCACTTTTGTCTTCCACATTTGATCACCTGCAAACTAAAACCATAAGATTGGAGGAAAACGCTGCCAGAGTAGGGCTTAAGCTGAACGCCAAAAAAATGCAAAGTCATGAAAATCAACAGCAGAAGGGAGGATGTTCTGAGAACGGGACAGCGTGATGTGGAGGAGGTTGAAGGCTTCACGTACCTGGGCACACGTGTGTCGAAGGGTGGAGGAAGTACAGGAGATATCTGGAAAAGAATGGCTATGGCCAGTGCAGCTTTCAAAGAACTCTCAAAAGTGTGGCAGGCAAGAAACATAGGCAGAAAGACTAAAGCCACATTGTTAAAACACTGGTCCTGTCAGTGGCTGTGTCCCAGCCTTCTTTCCCCTGAAGATGAAGGATGCAACAGGTCTATCCTTCGCAGCCCAAACAATCCCAAGAGTCATTGCATGATTATTATTTTTTTTTTTTTTAAGACAAAACGTTTGGTAAATAAACAAAAAAGGACACTTTCAGTGCTCCATACATACAGTTGTAACCAAGTAATGTTTATAAGTAACATATAAATAAGTACTATAAAAATGATTACTAAACTGTGGGTTATGACCACTACACTAGCTTGTCGCATGCAGCTGTCAAGGTAGGGGTAGGGGCGGGAAACGCTAATGACGCAATCGCAAAATGCTCCGTGGGCTAGACCGTCTCATTTCAGAACGGCTGGTTTGGCCTCCGCTGTCTCTGAAGGCCGGATCTTACTGGGACTCAGCCTTAGAAGTATGCAGCCCCTGAATTGGGACACAGCCCGTATTGATGTATGGATGTGAAACATGGAAGCTAACAAAGGGAGAAGAGAAGAAGCTTGACATCTTCCAGGTTAAATGCCTGAGAAGGATTTTCAGAAAACAGTGGCAACAACGCATCACTAACGAGAGAGTCCTACAAATGGCAGACGCGGAAAGGATCAGCCATGACGTGCGCAGGAGAAGAAGGCAATAGATTGGCCATGTGATGCGTAGAGACCGGAATAGCGACTGTGCTGTTGCCCTGGAATGGACCCCGGAAGGGAGAAGAGAAAGAAGATACCCAAAAACAACATGGCGCAGGATGGTGGAGCGGGAAAGAGTCCGAATGGGCTGGAATTCTTGGTCATTGGAGGAGGAGTGTCCAAGCCTTATGTGCCTTCTGGCACGCAGAGAATTAAGAAGAAAAAGATATTAAAATAGGAGGCTCTGGCTGTGATGTTTGCTTAAAATTTCAACTTTTTGTGAAGTTATAGCTGAATTCCACTCTGGAAGATGACAAATTATTCATGTTTACCTGATTAAAACTAGGTGAGTCTCTACACTTAAATAGCCCATCGCTCCCTGCCTGTCTTTTCTCTTCGTTAAAGATGAAACATCCACTTTGTCCTTGTCGCTGTGGCAGGCGGTAAAAGTTGAAAAATTTTATCGTGTGACGACAAGTGCTGCTGGTAAAATACCATAACGATAATAATGTAGTTGCAACAAAAGGAATTCAGGAACTACCTGCCAAATTGACAACAAACCAACGTCATACGAACACACCTCTTCAAACCAATCCATGCCAAATATAGAGAGAGAGACGCAGCCTACATAGAGGACGACATAAGTACGCATGAAATGTTCTTTAATGCCAACACGACATTGCAATGTGAAACCAAACTAACCGGACCAAATGTATGACATGAAGTTTGGAAGTTTTGAAGTTTGGTTCAAAAAAAGAATGTTTCCCTAACAACCATTGTTTACCTTAGCAACCATGTCAACATGGCATAAAAGCCCTTCCAAAGACATTTCATATGAGCCAAACATCAAGTGTCTTATCATAAGTAGTTCCTGAGATAAGACCCAAATACAGAAAGATCACTTGGCGGGACGTCATAATAGACAGACGGACAGACACGGGGTCGGGCCCCCAGTGGAGCACCACTAGGTTGTCTGTCCATTTCATGGGACATCCCACAACAACTCATGTAAACACCATAATCTAAATATGGTCTCATTCAGAATAAGGTCAGTAATCGGATTCTTGCTGTCTATGTAAACATAGTCATTGTCACGTTAAAATGCATGGAACATATTCTGATATTGACATTTAGCGTTCTGTTTTTTTTAAATAAGAGTCCAGCTTTGGCAGGCATGCTAAGTGCATTTCTCCCTGTTTGTGTGTTTTTAGCCAGCACTTTGCTTCCAGCAGCTTCACACTGTTTTCTGTTCTAGGAGAGTCTGATTGATGCGAGTGAAGACAGTCAGCTGGAGGCAGCGATTCGAGCCTCCCTACAGGAGACCCATTACGAGTCCTCAAATGTCCCCGATGCCCCCGATTCCCCCCGATCGGATGACGACTCGGAGGCGGAGCCTTTCTCTGACAGTGAAGGACCCATTTCTGTGGATGGGTCAGACAGCGAATTGCCAGAACCTCAAGAAGAGAGAAGTTCGGCCAGCAAACACTCCTCAGCCCCTCTGGGCGCTGCAGCTCAACAAAGGCTTCATCCCGACAGCCCCACGCTTTGCTCGAAAAAGTCCTCCTACAAAGAAAACAACCACAGTCACAAGAAGGAGGAGAGTAAAAAGAACCACCTGGAGCCCTCCACTGTAGGTCCTCGTCATTCTCAGCCTGACACAGATTCTGGAGAGAATCACTGTACCGCAGCGTCCCAAAACGCTGGACCCTCCAACACCAGCAACACCAATACCTGTGACTTGGACTCACCTGATGACAATGGTATGAGAGTGTGTAATTCCGCGTAAATGCCTACAAATAGGTGCACGTGTAGGTTGTAGACTTCCTGCAAAACACGACCACTCAAAGACTAACCTGTTTTTGAGGAACAATCCTGCTCAGAATTATTGATACCCCTGAGTCTTAAGTACAGTATTCAAAATATGATCAGAAATAATTGCATATTAATAATTAATAAATGCAAAAGCAATTTTTTAGAGCTATAATATTTAATAAAATGTCCAAAGTTATTGAACAACAAAAATGCTTTCATATAGTGAAATAAAAATACAGTTATAAAACATATTCTAGCACAATTATTGGTGCCTTCTGATGAATTTACAGTCAATAATCATTTTCACAACCAGTTTTTATTAGACAGGTAAAGGGGTGGATACATTAACATTTCCATAGGTCTTGAATCCATTTACATCAATCATTGAGAAATGCAAACA
The DNA here is from genome assembly GCA_900302635.1 of Chatrabus melanurus. Classification (NCBI taxonomy): domain Eukaryota; kingdom Metazoa; phylum Chordata; class Actinopteri; order Batrachoidiformes; family Batrachoididae; genus Chatrabus; species Chatrabus melanurus. Next base: position 8,863 of record OMMV01056553.1, read on the forward strand.
GTATGGCAGTCTGTGGTAAATCTGTCTGGAGCAAGCACACAAGAAATCTAGGCTGGATCAAATCGGATCAAATCTAGGCTGGAGTCTCTCATGTGCCTTCTTGCAAACTGTAGCTGAAATATCAGTTCTTTTTAAAAATCATTCTGTCCCACTCCACCATGAGGCTCTATAACTGGTGATGCAACAGTCAAAAGTTGCACAATGCACAGTTTCTTCAATCACAACCACAAAAGCCAGTAACTCCTTCAGAGTTGTTATGGGTGTCTTGGTGGCTTCCCTCACTTGTCTCCTTTTTGTGCCGTCACTTACTTTTTGAGAGCTGCCTACTCCAGACAGATTCACCATACAGTACCATACCGTTTGTGGTTCATAGTGATTGCTGTAAATGAAGCCCAAGACATATTCAATGACTTGGAAATGTTCATGTCCATCCCCTGACTAGTCTGAAGAAAACTGGCTGTAAACGTGATGATTTAATCCTGATATTTAGAATAAACTGCCCCCGTCCCAACTTTTTTGGAATTTAACGATCACTGTGGGGTTTTTTATCTGCACTTTCCATATCGCCCCAACTTTTTCTGATTTGGGGTTGTAAATATGAAGTATTTAACAGCTTCTCTTTATTTAAAAAAAAAATTTAGACACATTTAATATGCCTAAAACTTTTGCACAGTACTATATAGTAATCAAAGCTATCCTTGCCTACCATAAAAAATGTATTGTACTTCTCCCCCCTCGGCTGTAGAATATTTACTTTGCTCTAAATAATTGTACAGCTGGTACATGGTGTGCAGCAGTGAGTTTCTATTTACTGTCTTGTGTACCTTTTGCAGTGATGTATTTTAAATTCAAAGGTTGTGTCCTGCAGACTGGGCGTGTCGTGGTGATCTTATGTATATGAATGTATTTGCTGTGATCAGTGTTTTCTGGATTTTTAAAATAGATTCTGCATTGAGGATGATCACAAAAACACTGTTAATGTTTTGTATTCAAGTCGACGTTTTGCTTTTTTCAGTGGGTACTCACTTTTGCCATTTTTACAAAACTACTGATTTTGGACTGTTGCCTGTAAATAGTGCTTTTAAGAGTATATATTTTAAAAAATGTATAAAAATGCAAATAAATCCTGTTTTATTATTAACAAGAAAAAGTGGTTCTGTATCTGCAGCGTTTACAGCAACGATCCATCTCACATAAAGTGGCTTTTATTAAAAGAGGAGACATATTCCCTCTCATTTTGGAAGTTTGCATGATCATCTCATTTTCATTCTGGTTTTGAATTGTTGGAACTGCTCTCGAAGCAATCAGTGTGATTCTCACATTAAAAAACAGTGATTATGGTAATACATATTCTCGTAAGTGATATTTGTAGAAAATTATCTCAACATAATGTAAATTGGGGGCAGCACGGTGGCTTAGTGGTTAGCACTGTTGCCTCACAGCTAGAAGGTCCCAGCTAGAAGGTCCCTTTCTGTGTGGAGTTTGCATGTTCTCCCCGTGTTTGCGTGGGTTCCCTCTGGGTGCTCCGGCTTCCTCCCACTTCCAAAGACATGCAGGTTAGGTGAATTGGTGACTCTAAATTGGCTGTAGGTGTGAGTGTGAATGTGTTTGTCTGTCTATATGTGGCCCTGCGATGGACTGGCGGCCTGTCCAGGGTGTACCCCGCCTCTCGCCCGATTACCACTGGGACAGGCTCCAGCACCCCCCGTGACCCTTAACTGGAGTAAGCGGATATAGAAAATGAATGAATGAATAAAAGTTGGGTTGAAGGCCAAGTTGAAGTTGCTGTGCCACTTTTAGTCATCAAGAAGAGAGAAACCTCCAGTTCTTTGGTGTCTTATCGGGAGACGATGCCGAACCAGAGGAGTTTTAACATCCAGGATTCAGGATAAGACCCTGGACACAGCTGGAATCAGTGGGCTGTATGGGTGATGCCAAAAAAACGGAGGTCCTTCAAGATGGAGTCAAAATGACTTGATAACAAATAAACAGCATTCTGTATCAATATAATTCAGTTTTAAGAGATTCTCCCCAGCTCTGACTGCAAAGTAAATAACAGCCTACTTCTTGTTTTTAGCGATACATTCCTACTGTTGTTTTTATAATTAGAAGTGGATTAAGTGTTTACTCATGTGATGGCTACCTGTCTGTGTACTTGGACAAAGCACTTCGTCTGCAGTGTCTCAGTCCACCCAGCTGTAAATAAGTCCCGGCCTTGGCTGGGGGAAGTAACCTGTGGTGGACTGGCGTCCCATCCAGGGGAAGTCGTACACTCATCTGCTTTACGCTACAGAATCCGGAGGTTAGCCAGGACAACAATGGGCCTCAGGGCCTCCATAGGACTTACTTCTTCTTCTTCTTCCAGTGCTCCGATACGATAGCATGGCAGCACCAAAGTCTATTCAGCTAGCCACCTAGCTAAAGCAAATTAGCTTGCTAAGTCACTTATGAACCAAATACGTTATTCCACTGGTTTTCCTTTGTTCTATCATTCCCATTTAATTAGTTGTTGGAAACAGCTGTGCCTGTCTTCACTAAAATAATGATGGATCGTTTTGTGGTGTCTTAACATGAAGAGAATAGCCACATCATATGTGTTTTAACATTTTACTGAAGCTACTCAACATTACAGGTCACAGGGGCGCTTGTGCCTGAGGGGTTAAGGCATGTACCGAATGCGGTCTGCAGCGTCCCCAGGTTCGAATCCCGGCCTGGGCGACCTTTGCTGCATGTCACTCCCGGTCTTTGATTCCCTGTTTCCTTTCACTCTCTCTATAATAAGGACATTGGGACGGGGTCATTAGCAGTCGCTGTTTTTCTTTGCTTCCCTGTCTAAAAGGTCTTTATTTCTACATTTGTACATTAAATGTCTCCTTACTGTGGGAATACATCTTTCTCTCTAATGTTGATAGGCTTACACTGTCAGATAAATGTTCTTTGTTTGGCCACACAAATCAGCTCCCATTAACTTTTGTTGAACTTTGGTCATTCACTTTATCTAGTCTGCAGAGTCCAGTTCCAAATCAGTTTTCAATAGGATCCCTTTCTTTGATATGACTCAGGGAATGGAAAGATGGCAATTCATCCCTGATCAGGTAAGACCGAGGGTCAAAGAGGAAAGGTCAAGCACAGTGACTATGAAACAGCAAGGTGTTTGGACAAAGTGGGAACAAGCAATGGAAAGAAACATCACATATACTGACCTCTGGTGGGCAAAATCATTAAATTCCTAATCGAGGCCTCCAGGCATGTCCTCTTCAGTCCATCTACCCTGCACTGCTGGAGCCTGACCACATTGTCCTCTTTGCCTGGGAAATGAAGCCCCAGAACATATCCTGAGCTGCTGTCCAAAGGTTTTGGGTGGGGCACTCGAAAACCTGATGAGTTAGCTCAACTCAAATGATTTGAGGAAACTGGGTGCCTCAAATAATAAGCATTACAAATTATTTGAATTTGGTGAAATTAACTTGATTCATTTTTGTTACATTAAGACATATGACCCAGTGATGCAGTAATTTCATGTATTTGTCATTTAGTCACAGTATTCCTCAAGTAATCTGTGAATATTAAATTTGTCTGAATTACAAAACAGTACCGTAAACCGGGCTGTCAAGGGACAAAAGTTAAAATGGTTTTCTTTTTCCCTTAAACCAGTGAATTTACAAAGAAAATTGTGAAACATTGCATTACCTTTCTTGAAAAAATGCTAAACTTGAGTTAGCAAACATCTTATTAGATTAAGGGCAAAAAAAAAAATTGTTTTCGATTTTTTGTCCTTTGCCACTTAAATATATGTTTCTCACTTCTACAGTATGTGGGGTTTGTGTGCACTTGTCTCAAACTTTCAAGGTTTTACATCCACAAATCATTTTCCATGCAAAATGTGTATATTATTATTATTATCATCATCATCATATATTTTTGTGTGTATGTCTTCCTCAGGGAACAAATACCGTCACATTTCCTATTGCACCTATTGATGGCTGACCATACACAGGCCCAAAGACAACAACTTTTCCAGGTTTGATTGCATTTTTCAACAAGCCAATGCTAAACCACATTCTGCACACATTATGAAGGCATGGCTGTTGAAGAAGCGGGTACGGATACTGGACTGGCCTGCCTGCAGTTCCGACCTGTCGCTAATAGAGAATGTGTGAAGAATTTTGAAATGAAAAATGCAACAACGATGACCTCGTTCTTTTGCACACCTTAAGACGTGTTTGCAGGAAGAATGGGACAAAATAACGCCTGAAACGCTTCATCACTCGGAATCCTCAATGCCAAAATGTCTTATTAGTGTTGTGAGAAGGAATGGCAACATTACAAAGTGGAAAAGGCTATGGCGTCCCAACGTTTACGGAATGTGTTGCAGACCTGAAATGCAGGAATAGATTTGACCACACAAAACATGAGAAATCTTTGGTTCATACTGTCTGCAATGAAGTAGAAGTCAAAGTAAATGCAAGGATCACTGCATTTTTTTATTTGCATGTTCCATATCATCCCAACTTTTTCTGATTTGAGGTTGTATTATAATGTAAAAAAATGTCACCTGATTTTCCTGATTTGAGGTTGATAGCTTTGTCAAATGGTGTGATGGAAACCATTTAATTTTAAATTTAAATAAGTCTAAGGAGCTTACTGTATAATTGATTTTAGATTAGATTAGATTGGATTGTGGCGACTCCTGTTGTAATTAAAGATGTGGCTATTGAGGTGATTCCTTCCTGCAAGTACCTTGGTGTTCTTGACTAGTCTGGAAAGAGTACACCAGTGCCACCTTTACAAAGGCCCAGTCCAGAACGTTTTTCTTCAGGAAGCTCCGGTCGTTTAACATCAGCAGGTCAATCCTACATGTGTTTTATCAAAGTATTTTAGCGAGTGTTCTTTTTTTTATTCTGTTGTTGGTTGGGGTGGGGTTTGAGGTCAGAGGACAAAAACTATATCAATTGTTATTTGAAATTGATAGTTGATAATTGAAATTGATAAAGAAGGCAGGATCCACTACTGGTTTGACTCCTGACTCACTAGTTGAGGTCATGGATAAAAGACTGGGTAGAAAGCTCAGGGGTATCATGCAGAATGAGGATCACCCGATGTATGTTTTTCGTGAGCTGAGTAGCTCTTTTAGTGACAGACTTATTACACTGAGACGCTCTTCAGAGATTCAGGATAACTGTACCTGTGGCAGTGAAGTTTTTAATGAACACTGTCTTTGACTCTCACTGATGATGATGGTGATCTCATATTAGTTGATGGTGATGATGATGATGATGATGATAATGATGGGTTTGATTAGGAAGGTGGTTGCACTGAGGACTGTAGCAATGTCGACATTTAATTAATATGTTGATGTTCCATTGATAGGTTCTCTGTTTTAATGTGCTGCAGTGCTTTGCACTTATCTGCACTGCCTGATACATGTATTTTTCTTGGCTTGTTGTCTGTCCAGTGTGTAATGGTGATATTCAGTTTCCTTCCGGGGGATTAACCCTCATCAGTACACCTGGGGTCCAAGCAGACCCCAGGTGTATATTTTTTTATATATATTTTCTGAACCCTTATACTTATTCAGCTGAAATTTTATGTAATTGTCACCTATAGAGTCATCTTCAGTTTCACTTATTTTGATCCAGTTTGATTAAATTCTGTGGGCTCCGTAATAATTTTTCTTATGGGGTCCAAGTTTGGACCCCAGTTTGATATAATGGTATCTGGTCGGACTCCGTAGCAAAATTTTGAGCTTTTCATAACTACTGAACTGTCAGAGCAGTTTTTATTCAGGATATTTGCATCAGAGCAACTGCAGGGAGTAGGAGTAGGTATAGAATTTTTGTACTCAAGAATTGTGTTTGAAAAAGAGAAAAAAATTCTCAAAAGTCTTTCAAAATGAAATGTTGTTTATCAGCCAGATACTCAAAAGTTTCTATTGAAAATAGCTGCAAAGTGAACCTATCTAGTTATGTTACAGATATCTGCAAGACAGGCATAAATAAAAATACGTTAACAGTATTAAAGAAGAAGTAGTTCTAGTGGGGTCCGCATGAACCCCAGGTGTACAGATTAATAGTTTCATGATGTGTACTGATGAGGGTTAAATAAAGTAATAAAGTATCATATCGTATCGTATCACAACTAACTTTAGTATTGACAACTGACACAGCAGACCTGTGTGAGTGTTGTCTTTCCTGTCCAGCAGATATTCAGAAAAACTTTAAAGTGTAAATTGTCCAGAGTTTATTCAGAGTTCTTCTCAGTGGGATATTTGGTTGCTTATACTTATTAGCTTTGTATCATTTTCTAACATTAAGTGTGTCATGGTGTCTTGTTGCTGTATTTTAGCCCATGTGGGTCAAAATTATAGATTGTAATACATTTTTTCCAGACTAGGCAAATTTTGGACATGCTGGTGATATAAGATGAATCCTTTATTTGAATACTACGCAACAAAATTATAGTGGTGCCAAAGAAATTCCTTTTTATGATTTAAATGGGGAAAAAGAGATTACACCTTTAAGTTGATTTAACAAAAACGAACAACATTTATTTTATTTTAACGAAATAAGTTTTGATGGTTGAATCATTTGTGTTAATGAAACTTAAAGGCTTTGCGTCAAAATATTTGCATTGGAGCAATTCAGCAGGTTTTACAGTGTAGTTTGAAATTCAGAGGTCAAAGGGTTGGAATATGGGCTGGAGTTCACATGGTTTAAGGGCCTGCTGTGCTTTAGCAGAGGATTGCACTCTGCTGAGTGCCCCTCTACTTAATGTTGGAGACAATAAGCCCTAATTCACTTCTGTCATCATATAGTGCCAGCTTGTTCATCCATTCACAAAGCTCCAGTGAAGCGTTGCGGATTGAATCATTAATGAGTGACACTGTGCTCCCAAAGCTTCGCCTCCATACAGGTGCTTCATTATTCATGTAAGACAAATACTGGACATTTTACTTTTTTCAGAACAGCCCGTGAGATGGTGCAGTTCTGGAGTCAAGTTGTTTAACAATGATTGATTTGAAAAGTGCAGCTAGATTTTTTTTCCACAAAAGATAGAGCGGTAATATGAGCAGACAGACTGCAGGTTGCAGGAGACGCCTCAGGCCTGAGGACTGCTTCAGGTTTGTGGGTGTTGGCACGACAGTTACAGCCATGTTTACGGTGTGTTGATAAAAAAAAACAAGACCTGAGAGGACTCAGACCCAACGATCCATGAGTCAAATCTGCACCGTCAGCAAGATGTACTGCTCAGAGTGGTTTTATACGCAGCTTCATATAAAGCTTGTTGAGCTTTTAACCCCAAAGGACTGCTGTTAGTTTATAGTACAGCTTAGCGTTATGAAGCAGAAAAACATCCTGGGCACAGAAAGCATCACCTCGTCCATCACTTCCAAATTGATTCCCAGTGGATGGAATAGTGATATTTTAGGGTAAGACTTCTCTTGTTATGGCAGCAGAAAAAAACCTGCTTCTGTTTGTATTCTAAAAGTTACTGCGGCATAAAGTGCACAAGTCCCACCTGTCTGCCGCTGATTCCCAACAGAGTGGACAAAAGGTTAAGAATTAGCACATCAATGCAGGCAATGGTATCAGCTGCAGAGTTAACTAGAGGGGCACTCAGTAAAGCTCACTCTTCCACACAACCAACTCTTCAACCCTAACCCCAACACATATCACATACTCCAACCATTTGACCTAATCTGTGTGTGTGTGTGTGTTTTAGGTCCAGACATTCCTACCTCTGCCAAGGTTATGTCTGTTTGTTTGTTTGGTTCGTTGGTCGTCACCAACCAACTACCAACAAACTCTGCTTCCTGTCTTACAGTGTGGTTGTGAGACTTGGACCCTAACCAGTGACCTAAGGCAACGACTGGATGTTTTTGGTACGAGGTCTCTTTGGAGGATCCTTGGCTCTTGCTGGAATGACTTTGTGTCAAATGGTTATTTAAGGGGTACCTGGGATTTCTTTGCTTTCTTTCTTTGCAGCCAATTTGCGATGGTAATCACAAATTTGTGCTTTTTATTTGCAAAAACGCCTCGCAACAGTCACGGGCTCGCAGAATGGTCGCACGTTCTCAACAATTACACGCGGGAATTTTTGAAAAGTTTAAAATTTCCTGCGACTGCCCTTCGACTGCTCTGACGTGAAATAGTATTAAATCTGTATCAAATCTGTCTCTTTTAGCACACAAGACCTGCGCGACATTGTCATAATGGCCTCAAAGGCCGCAAAATTGTTCTGTGGATAGATCTGCATCCAGTCTGAGAATGTTCTTTTTCTGAGATCCCCCTGTTCAAATAGCCTCATCAGCTTATGGTACCATCCAAGTCTGCCTCTTGCCGCCAAACAGTTCTGTTGCCACAGAGACCTGTGCATCCTTTGCTTCTTGGGGGGGGGCTGTTCTTCCTGTTCTTTCTCACATGAGATGGTGGTTGTGAGGAGGGCACCAGCTGCCAGGAGACAGCACTCCTCCTCCAAGGCTGCAGCATCTCGAGCACTGGTCATCGTTGCTTCTTCTGGTGCCAGAGATGATGATGTTTGCTGAGTTGATGGTGTGGAACTGACAGCTAGGCTCTGGAACCATGGGTTTATATACTAGCCGCACTTGTAGTCGCCACTATGCCGCATGTGTTTCTCACGACTGTTGCATGACAGTCGCACGACAGCCGCAAGTCGCAAATTAGTCACTTTTCTATGGCACGTTTGTTGCTGGATTTTCACATAAATGTCGCGCTTATAGCGTGCGGCAATTCTGCGGCCTATTCACGTTTTTTCTGTTGATTTGGGATATTTTGCTGCAAAATAGTTGCGCAACATTCTCAAAATACTCACAAATTTAAAAAAAACTCGCGTTTCAAGAAAACATGAAACAGTTGTGAAAAATCATGTCGCAAATTTACGGCATGTGAAAAATCGCAGATAAGATAGCCCCTTCAGATGAAGAGTATCACTTGCATTGTGAGGGAGCGTCAGCTTCGACATTTTGGCCATGTGACACGTTTCCCTGTTCGTGATCCAGCACACAGGTGCCTCAGTGTTGAGGATCCTGCAGCTGGAGAAGGCCACATTTCACCAGATACATGGTTACTTTCTAGAGGTAGGGATGGACCACTTGTCTGCCTGGATGGTTGCCATCCAGGATCTGGGGCAATTCTGCAGTGTGGTGGATGTGACAACACCACATGTTCCCAGACTTGACTTGACTTGTCATCACATTTACTCAAAAACATCTGGAGCGATTTTTATGAAACTTGGTGAAGAACTTGGCTATGGTCTAATTAAGGAAGAACCCTTTAATATTTACTGATCTGGATCTCAGTTTTGTAAAACGACTTTTTTTCATATTTTTAATTTCTCATTACCTGTAGTTACAGTTAAACAACATACATATGCAGAATATTAATGACTATATATGTGCCTATATGGACTTTGTGAATCTGGATAACAGTGCAGATACAGTGATTAAAAAAACTTTGAAAGTTGGACCTTGGCAAAGTGGCAAAGGTACGCATTCTACTGACTGCCCCTCTACTGTCATGAGAATTTGTCAAAATTCCCCCAAAAAACTTGATGAAAGAGAAGAAAATTTCCTGCATCCAGCCTTTCACCAATATTTAGTGCCGTTTCCGCTGTGGCTCATGTCCCACGATTCCACCAAGTTTCATGGTCTATAGGTTTGTCAGTAGTCCCGGTGAAAATCCAGCTGACACAAATGAAAACATAACCTCCTTAACAAATGTGCTTATTTCAGTCAGAATACCCAACATTAGCAAGTAGTTAGTATGCTTGCCTGTAAGCGAAAATGTCCCCGGTTCAAGGTCTCCCATGTCCAATTGTCCCTGAGCATCTGGAGTTGCATCAGGAAGTGCATCCGGTGTAAAACTGGTGCCAAATCAACAGGCAGATCTATCTATCCATTCATCCATCCACTCACTGCATTTTACAGCGTAGCCTATACATTCCTAGGTTTTTCTAAAGCCTAGGAATTATTATTATTATTATTATTATCATTAAAGTAGTGGTAGTGGGAGTAGAATCATTTATAAGAAGATGATTAATGATGCCTTTCTGAATACAAGATGAACTGACTATGACTGGGTTTTTTTTGTCAAGGACAAAATGCCTGCAAACAGTGTTATAGTTCAGCTTCCTACACTAAGTGGTGCCTTATAGGATGATGTATGATACAAGTGCTTGCAGGATTTTCAGTCAGATATGGCAGTTCAGCAGGACGCAGGAGGATCAGCATCCCTGGTGGCTGCAAGGGCAAACAGAGCTGCAGATTGGATGAACTATGGCTGCTGTCAAAGTTCAAACGTTCTCCTGCTGCTGCTGCAGACTCTGCAGCTTGTGGTTAAATGCAAACTTTAGGGAATACAGGAGAGTACAGAAAAACACCAAAACAGATGTCAGTGGGTTCGCACAATTACGGAATCCTGAGTGAGAATAAATATAAATAAATTAAGACATCAAACATCTCAGATACAGGGTAATGATAAAACTTTATAAAAATGAATAAACACTGTTGCATAAAGCTTCAACACGAACATGAACAGCGAGGCGATAAAATGCTTCGTCTCAGTGGTGGACGATGACTGCTCCTGTAAATGATCTCCTTGTGTGCTTTGACATGGCACGCAGATTACTTTAAACCCTGTGCCTAACTATGGTTACTCCACTCCTGAATCGATATCCACAGCCGCTCTTTGTGATGAGCTGGCTGAGGGGGTTGAGGCCTATGCAGAACAGCAGCGGGGAAAGTGCATCACCTTGGTATATTCCGCACTTGATGGTGACTTGTGCGATTGCCTTGGAGTTGGCTTCCAGTGATGTCCTCCACAGTCCGACTGAGTTCCTGATGAAGATTATCAGTGCTCTGTTAGCCTTGTATAGTGCCAAGCACTCCAGTATCCATGTGTGGGGCATTGAGTCGTAGGCTTTCTTGTAGTCAATCCAGGCTGTGCTCAGGTTGGTCTGCCTGGACTTAGAGTCCTGGTGTACTGCTCTATCGACCCTCTGGTATTGTTTTCGATGCCCTTCTAAGCTGCGCTCATGTGTTGACTCATGTGCCTGCTCTACTTGGTTGCTATGAAGCCTGAGATGAGCTTCCATGTTGTGGAGAGGCAGGTAATTGGCCGGTAGTTCGAGGGGGTGGTACCCTTGTTGTGATCCTTCTTGATCAGGATTGGTCTGCCTTGTGTTAGCCAGTCTGTGTGAGTACCTGTTGTTAGCAGCCCACTTATTTGTGCTGCCAGGCGGTCATGG
>OMMV01056581.1:0-18224 GCA_900302635.1 Chatrabus melanurus
AACAGGGAATTAAAAAAAAAAAAAAAACGCCTTTAAAAACACGAATTACTACAGCATGACTTTGTGCACATGCAGACTCAAAGAACGAGCACTTTGGCTGAAATGAAATGAGAACGCGTTCAAGTTATTGGCTCATTCCGCCAGGTAAGTACAGGCATTGCTAGAATATCTGTATCAAACAAACACCAAAAACACTAAGTGATCTGTACGAGACGTATCAATGGAGAAGCAGAAAGCACAGCTTGCACTGAAAAGTTAGCAAAACTCAGCAAAGGAGAACACAGACTGGCACGTATCAAACTGCAATAAAAGTCTTGGCTTTTGGCGATGTGATTTAGAATCGTCCACTTCACGTAAAAGTTGACCTGTTCTAGTAACTAGAATACAGGAAGAAAAAAAAACAAACTTGATTTCTTTGGATTGGTCACTTCACCTCACATAGTCGGCATTTTTATTTTGGAATTCCATTATAAAATTGCCATATTTAGGACTTCTGGGTATGGTGGCAAGGTGAGCCGTAGCATAATCTGTGAGTTCCCAGAAAGGTCCCACATTTCCCTCATTTCAGAGAAATCTTGATGCCTTCTTTCTTAAAAATCGTATTCTATGTAATCGTGATCTATGGTCGAACACTGTTTGAATATTAATCTTGTTCCTTTATGTGTATTTGCGATATGATATATATATACACATATATATAGGTGTGCGTGTGTGTGTAAGGAGGTGCAGATGTATTTGTGTCTACATGTATGTGACTATGTAAATATGCATGTGTATGCATTGGTATATATATAGATAAAAATAAGACAAATGATTTTGGACTCATACAACCCCAAATCAGAAAATGTTGGGACAATATGGAATATGCAAAAAAGAAAAGAAAAATGCAATGATTCTTACATTAATTCTATTTCATATTTCATTGCAGACAGTATGAACCAAAGATATTTCTTGTTTTGTGTGGTCAGCTTCATTTAATTTGTTCATAAACATCCATTCCTGCATTTCAGGCCTGCAACACATTCCAAAAAAAGGCGGGACGGGGCAATTTATTCTAAATGTAAGGATTAAATCATCACTTTCACAGCCAGTTTTCTTGAGACAAGTCAGGGGATGATATATGAACATTTCCAAGTCACTGAATACGTCTTGGACTTCATTTACATCAATCGTTAAGGAATACAAACAGCATGGTACTGTATGCCTTAAATGCATTAAAGGCATTTTCCATATCGTCCCAATTTTTTTTTGATTTGGTGTTGTAAATATGCAATGAGCTGTATGATTTTGTAGACTTCCAGTATGGAGTAAATCAGTGGAGATTAATGCCTGATATGTCTTGTTGTGTGTCAGTGCTGGTAAGTACAGTAGGTTAGTTGAGGGAATACAAAGTCCACCCCGGTAATGTCAGACTAATTTGTGTGCGCTTAGCTCCTTACCATGTGGGGTGATTGTCTGTATGGGCTTGCCCTGGCCTCTGACGTTCCATATGGTCAGAGTTCCATCTGAGTGACTGCAAATGAACTGCTTGCCCTCGTGATGCCAGGCAACTGAGTGGATTGCCTAGAAACAACAGACAGAAGTAGAAGAGGGGTCAGTGGTTCAGCAGGATGAAACATCATGTGCCACCATCTCCTTTATGGTCCATGTTTGGTATTTCCACAACCATATGGTGCTAAAAGATCACATGTGGGTTTATGACTTTGGGTTATATACTGCTGAACAGATTGCAAAAGTGTGATAAAAGATTCTCGACATTCTTGAGGCATAAACTGTTATATTAGAGCCCCTATTCATAGTGAATAAGAGAAACCATTTCTATTTTAGAATGTTACATTTTTAGACGTGTTAAAATTCCATTAATCCAAAATCTAATTAAAAAAATCTACACCAACAATTTGCATTAATGGCTTTGTCCTTGGTCGATAACCTTTTAGGTCATGGTGATGGGGCGCTCGCTTATGGCCCTCTCGCAGGAGCAAAAAAAAACAACAAACAAACAAACAAACAACAACATTTATTTGGGATAAAAATGCTCCAAATAGCCGTTGCATGTTACAGGTAAGCGTCTACATTGCAATGAAGTTGCAACAGTTGCAGGGTTATCGCTAGTTGCAGGTTAACCGCAAGCCTGTCGCCAGCTGCCACACACTGTTGGCGTCTGATAGGAATGTGCGTTACCTCAGGTTCGTACAGAAACGTGTCGTGTTGCAGTGTGTACATTATGACTGTGATAGGATCCCATGTGTTGGTGAGACGGCGCCTGTGAGATGCGATTTGTGTTGAAATTCATCATCAGGTGTTTGAGAAGGTGTTGCATACATGTTATTTACATGCACAGAGCCACACAGACACACTACATATTTGCACTTGCTGACACGGACCTGCATCGACTTCAAAACCACGTGTAATTCTTAACCCATCAAGTCGAGACCAGCTTGAATCCTGAACGACAGTTTGAAAGCTGCTCTTTTTGAAAGCTGCTGATCAATTTGGAGATGCGTTATCCATGTTATTGGATGTTTTCATCAAATAACACCTCAGAGAAAGTAAGTCACTATTAAAAAAAACAAAAAAAAACTTGTCTCGATCATATTGCTCAGCTAAGAGTAAAAGAAGAAAAAACAGATTCAAATTGATGACATCCGAATTATTCGCCTGCAGCCGTGAATGTAAGCATCCCTCGATGAATCATTTGAGGTGGCCTGTACCCGCGCATCCTGTGCGTCATCGAAACAAACTCTTACAAGCATCGTTGTGGTCATTCAGTGGCCGATAAACAATCACGGAAACTAATGCATGAACAAAAGTATCAATGGAGGTAAAACTTGGTCAACGATGTTCATAATTATGGTCAGTGAACAGTTGATATGGTGATGCTGAGTAATTAGTTGTTAACTCCACCTGTCTTCTTTAATAATCCTCAGATCTTATTTCCATAATAATGAAAATCTGAAACGCTTCCACTGTGCCAGTTAGCTCCAAAACACATTTACCGTGACTAACTAAAATGACTGATAACACAATTTCCTTGGTAATTAATGCAGTGCCAGCTTCAGTCCATTCTTTCCACCTTTGACAGGTCAATATTTTATCATTCTGGCTGTAGTGACACTTCTAGTTTGCTGTGAGTGTGAACTTGTCCTCCTCGTCTCCCCAGACGTCTCATTTGAATGACTGATTGACAGCTATGTTGTCTCTTGTTGTTGCTGCAGATGTGAGTGTACACTCGAGTTAAAGCAATATATTTATTTATTTTGTGGATTTTTTATTTTATTTTATTTGTGTCCATCGTCAAATGGTGATGTAAGTCTGCTGACAGAATGTGCCGAGTTTTTCAGAAAATGGTTACCGTGGGGAGGGAACAGAGCGTGGCACTGCCAGTTTACTCGCAGCAACAAGCCAAAATTATATCGTATTTGGTTTGAGGGACCTTAATGCTTGGAAAAGCTTTACAGTCATGAAATTGTCAAGCACAGGTGAAAACTAATTGCCCATTTGGATGATGTAAAGTAATAAGTCCTGAGCACTGATATTTAGAGTCGTTAAACTTTGCAGAAATGTGACCCTTTGCACTAACGCCCAATCTCAATCTGTCTTCAAACTGTTGATTTACGAGGAAAAGGAAAGAAACTGTGCCCAAAATATAAGCTAGTCTCCAGCTAGTTAATAAAAGAGCCAACCATGTCACATCATTTATAACATCTAGCTGACAAGAGTATAAAGCATAAACACCGATCGGCATATCAACTGCAGTCAGCTGGAAGACAAGACTTTATAGCACAAACGCATTCTCTTAAAGCAACTGTTAACTTACAATATGTGCAAATACTGGACTAGTCTAACCCACCTGTTTGTGAAGCCAGTGAGCTTGATGAGGTAACACGTAACCAGCTTGAAAACAAAGTTGCTGATATACTTTAAAAGTAAATAATGTAATCTGCGATCATTGGACAACTTCTAATCACTTATAATCTAAAACTTTACCATAAAATTACCTTCATCAACCAACAACAAGGTTACAGTGGAGGTCATGTGACCACCATGAGTTTGATGGGATGTTGTGGCGAGATGGTCTTTGTTTTAGAGAAAAACTGATTAATTCTTTAGTCAGACACTGATCAGATTCAAAATTTCTTCTTGAATCCGTTTTCATTTGTTCTCTTTTCTGGTATTTGGGAACCGGCCTTATGACATCATATAGACCTCAACATACAGTGACACTTAGCATTCTGACTTTAATTTCAGCTTGCCGTACAATGTCACAAAAACCTAAGTTTAAAAATCTTCCGTCTATTGGTAGAGGTAAGACTATGTTCGCTAATTTCCACACTGGTAAAACAAATATTAACTCCAGGACATCACAAAATTACTAGTCCTTCCCATTTTACAGATAAAGTTGACTTTGCCAATAAACTGTCATCAGACTGCACTGAAAATGACTGATGTTGATTTTTGGTACATTTCAGACCCTGATATTCAGGAGTTCAGATATTGTAAAGGAAGGCTTAATACTTTTTTTTAACTGTTGCCTTGATGGATGTTTGAGCTACAAATACTCAATAAATTGTTAAAACCTCTCACACATTGATCAGAGGTCTTGACAGCAATACCCTGACATATAGAAATCTATGTGAGCATCGTTCAGTGGTGGAGAATAACGCACTGGGCTTAACTGGAAAATGAGCAGAGTAACTCCTCATATCAAACAATGCCAATTAAAAAGGCAGATTAGTCAGATTAAGCTTTAGGGCTGAGAAAATTCAGTCAATATTTAATAGTCACACACAAAGCGTATCCTCATACACACATAAATTCGGGAAAGACTAAAGCAAACAAACAGAGATTGGTGTGGAAAAGGAAACAAACATTCACATCACAGCTTTAATTAAAATAGCTTCTCCCAACATTATGTCACGCTGAGACACAAGGACGCCGTCGCTCTGCAGTGTCTAATACTTATAGGCTTACACAGCATTTGTAGTTCAGATTAAGTCAGAAAAAAATATTCAACAAAGAAGGCTTAATCTAAAAATACAAGTGTTTGGGGTTAAGTATATCGAGTAATCCATTTTAGTTTGGGTTGGTGAAAACCATTCTCTATTCATGGTGCAGTTATTATACAATTCCTTTGTATTGTGTAACTCAGCACTAATGCGATTTTTATGTAAAAAAAAAAAAAAGAGGCACCATAACTACTTATCTTATGCAGTGTAGAAGGATTATAAAGTATACCCACCAGGGGGCAGATTAGCGATGAATGATCCCCGTGTGGCAGCAGAAAATCTTTGTATTGGTGATCTCATGCCTACTCTTCAGTCAGAGCAACTGTGGATAAACTAACTAAACTAAAATTGTCATTTTTGTTTTGTTGTTGTTGTTGTGGCAAAGTATTGTCCTTTTCATCCTGCCTTTGTGGCTCAGGTAGATATGACAACTCATGGATTTTTAGGTGAAGACATGAAGACATGTCTAATATCAGGCTGTGCCTTATTCATGATGTAAGTGATCTGTTTCTGACACCAGAGTGAATTCAACTCTGCCCTAAAACACAATGCTGGACCTAAAGACCAAGATGCCCATCCCTCAGACCCTTTCTCTGGCATGGAGAAGAACATTTTCTCCAGTTTTACAATAGTAGCCCCGCATTACTGTGAAACCGAGCAACATGAGCATTAAGAGGAACACTGCCCAGTTCAACTTGTTGGATGTAACCATACTGAAAATGACCGTCATATGAAGTAACTATTCTATCCACTATTGTACCAAATGTCCAATCAGCTATGAATAATATAATTATTTGTATCTTAAATATCTGCCTGGGTGGCTGCTATCTAGGACGCGTGGCATCGGCGCACAGTAAGAAAATACCTCAAATAAAAAATTTTTTTGGGGGGGGGGTACTATATTTATTCTGATCTCAAACACAAATTCCTCGATACCTTAGATGGTCACATCTTTTTGAATTGTTTGAAAATAACGACTTAAGTAGTTATGGGAATGCTTTAGTCATATTGACCTTCAATAACAGCACCACGTATTGTGGCTTACTCTTGTGCAAAAATAGTTAGCACTTTAACCAACTGTGCTGTGGGCTTTGGTGCAAATACGCTGTTCGTACGACAATATATTGAGGCATGCTGTTTATCCATGTGGAAAAGGATTCTTGCTTATCACAGATGTGATCCTTCGGTTGTACTGCACACACAACAAATAACATATCTTCTGTTGGGCTCCGGGGTTCTGGAGTAGAAATCGCTGGTCCATTTAAACAATTCAACAGACAAAGACACAAGATAAGTTGAGTTAAAGAAAACAGAACTAGAAATAGAAGTAAAGTGAGGAACAGTAATATCATTATTATATGTCATAATGTCATCCCTAATCACATTTCTTGCTTGGAGTTGGTGGGTTAATTACAGGTGGTTTGGGGCCGGTGTTCAGACTGCTTTCCATTGGGGGTGGTTTGCTTTCAGCAAAGCCAATCTCTAATTGTGATTTTAAACGTGTCCAAATCACAACTCAGAGGACACACAGTAGATACCTCAGGCAGTCAAGACAGTGACTTTTATCCCCATCACATCTTTGTGACTTCATAATGCAAGAATGTTAGGAAATTTTAGAGTGGCCTTTTATTGTGATTAGTCCAAGGCACACGTGTGCAATAATCATGCTGTTTAATCAGCATCTTGGATATGCCACACCTGTTAGGTGGACGGATTGCCTTGGCAAAGGTGAAGTGCTCACTAACATGGATTTTAATAATTTTGTGAAAAGCATTTGAGAGAAATAAGCCTTTTGTGTGCACAGAAGAAATCTTAGATCTTTTATTTCAATACCTGAAAAATGGTGTTCCCTTGGTCTAGATGTTGATATCAACCACTGTGCCAAAGTCAGACGCAGATGTTGAGTCAGACACTGTGTGTTCAGAATGATGGATGCTCTCTGGCTTCATTCACTGGAAACCCATACTGATGATCTACTGCTAATAGTAGTCAATACACTCAAAGACTGAGTAAAAGCTCTCTCAGCTCCTTCAGAACTTTTAAAAACAATAGTTTTATTGATGCTGCCGTTTGTCTTAACTGTTAGCCTGGCCATAAACTTTACTTTCAGTAGGCCAGGTGCAATGATTTGCTGATATTCCTGAAACCTACAAGTAAAACAAGCTGCCTTCATTTGAGTCCAAGTGCTGCTTCTTTATGCACTCCCTATATGCTGACATATAAGAAAGGACCATGAACAGTATTCTAAGACATCTATGTCTGTCCTTTCAAATTCAATATCAGACTACATTTGACCAATTTCGATCAAAACTGAGTATGTTTTAAGAAATGCTTTTCCAAAGTCTGAGCTCACCATTGCATTGTCTGTCGGCTTATTTTGTGTTAAAAGGAAGACAAAAAGCTCCCTTGTTCATTTCACATGCCAACTTTGATACTTGGCAGCAAGCTTCTAGACAAAAACTGAAGGAACGCACGCAGCGGGAAGAATAGAACTCACAGTAGAACTATGGTAAAAAAAAAAAACTCCCCACACAGTATTATCTGCAGCAGCTTTAACAAGATCAAGTTTGCAAATGTATCAGGATAAAACAAAAAAAGATAATTAGTGAAGAAAAAAAACATTTTAGAGCACAAATGAGCTAATTAAAGCAAAAACATTATATAAAAAAAACTCAACACACAATTCTTCAAATAACTGTTGTCACTGTATCACATAGGTGTCACTATACACTTATTATTTATATAAAATGAATTAGTCTCAGTTCTCATTACTTTATAGTAGACTTTAACAACATCAGTTAAATGATGGTCCCACAAAAAGTGACCCCCTGACCCAGGGTGTCATCACTGAACAAATGAGTGCTGTTTGTTTGGTAGCAAATGATTTATGAAGTTGTGCATGAGCACACAGTATTTCACATATTGTTATCTTATTTGTACGTGTACAGAGAAACCACAAATCATTCAGTCACAAAGTATTACTGCTGTAGACATGTAATTAAATTGTAGACTATGAAATATTGCAAAATGTCATCGTAGGATCCTATTTATTCATAATTGAAGCATACTAAATTATCCAAAGTATCATAAATATGAGGGATTTGAAAAGTAGCAAATGATTCTTACTAAAGATATTGTGGTAACATTGACTTGCGGACAGGATACAACACCTCTATCGACGTAACAATTAATGCAACGCTGCTGTTTATCCAACCTCCACCATGCAGACACATTCATGCACAGTGCTTCTTCTGCTTCGGTTTCATTAGTGTTAGCTGCAGCTTCGTCCGAACAGTCCTATCATAAAAGTCATGTTCCAACCATAACCTCTAGTGATGCAGCAAAACTCTTTATTGCCCTTACAGGCTTGTCAAATTAATTTTGGAAGCCGTCTGATTTTGGAAATCATTTGGTGTATTAGCCAAAGGAAAAACCTCAGGTAATTCCAAAACAGAGGAATGAGCAGCAGTACTTTTATCACCACAATCCCCCGCCCCGCCACCCCCCGCTCTCTGGAGAGGTGTAAGGGTTTAGAGAGACGAGATGAGCTCCCTTGAGTTTCATTACGACAGACTGTAATGCCCCAGGAGCAGCGGGAGGATATTAGCTTATCTATGAGAGAGAGTGGGAGAGAGAGATTTGGAGATACTGAACACAGAAAATCCGCAGACTTTTTTGTGCCTGTGAAGTCCTGGGTGACTCTTGTTATCTCGGGGTGCTTACAGCAGCAAAGCAGTGCCGATGAGGTGAGCAGCAGCATGAGCATTACAATAATCTCATTATGCTAAACAGGATGTTTGGCTGTGCGTCTCGGCGCTATTGGCCACTTTTGTGTGACCACGTGTAAGTTGATTTTGTATCCACGGCTGTTCAGTCTGTTTGCACCTCAACTATAAGTTTATTAATGTTTTTTTTCACTAGCTCTGTTTGTTTGTTAGCAGGATTATTCAAAATAATAATGCATGATTTTCACAAAAATTGTTGAGAATTCTGGGTCTAACAGGAAATAGAAACCATTCCATTTTAGCGCAGATCCACAAAAAGGGAAAGTGAATGAAAATACAAATGATTCACCAAGAAATTGGGTTTATTCTGAAATCCATGCAATTACGTTTAAGGGCAGAATAGGAGATTTTAAAAACATTTTGTAACACTATGAGGCTGCTTATACAGTGTGTGGTGTTAGCTGGCTAATACTATGGTCACACTTGCATTTTGGCTGCAAAATATTTGACTAAATTAAATTAATTTCATTGTGCTTTGTTGCAATCCATGTATTTGCCAAAATATTCTCAGGTGGCAATATAATTGTTTGTGTAAACCACAAAAATAGCTGATATCAGGTTCAATTTTCTTGAACTTTGATGTATGAAATTGTAACAAAAAGACAATTACAAGCCATCCTGCTATGACTGCTATGACAATTTTATAAACTTTGGCCATACCAGATTATAAACAGCTTCAAAAATACATATTTTGCAAACACATTCCCTTCCTGTAATAAGTAAAGTATGTTGGTAGCAACTGTGCTAGCTAGCTTGCTCAACCAAATCACAACCATGTCTGTACAAACTAGCTTTGTTAATTAATTGAGTCTCTGCACCTTGTGTGATAAGAAATTATGCCTTTTGCCAATAGCTCCACACTGGTAACACAATGGCCGCGGCAGGTTCCATAAGAATTCATTATGTACACTTGAACTCCTTCACTTGGAGTAGCAACTTACTCATCCAAACCAGAACAATCAAGTCCCCTTTTACTGAGAGTACCACTTCCTCAGGTTTGGAGATACTCAAATGACAAGGGGTTTGCGTGACCCACTAAACCTGACAGTTGTGTTGCCAAGACCACGAGCTCCTAGTACAGTCTCTCACGGTGAAGTGATCTCAGGAGAAGGGTCAGAATAATTAAGATTCCAAAAAAAAACAAAAAAACACACAAATCAAGCAAAGTTTGCAAATCTTGGTGGCATTATGCTGTGTAATGAGTTTCTGACTTGATTATAATAAGTTTCAAACATTTCAAAGTCAAGGGCACTGAGCAAAACATTAGTTGTTGATGATGTCAATATGTGTTGAACATCCAATTATAATGAGCCAAAAGCAGACCACAATTACCAATTAAAGTCTCAATAATCACAGTTACACACAAAGTGATTAGCTTTTGTCTGCAGATCTCACGAGGTACAAACCCATCAGCTACGAGATGCAACAGCTCCAACAGTAACATTATATATCGCACTGACTGTGATGTTACCATACAATATGTGCAAGTTATAAGAGAAAATGTTGAATGGACTTCAGATTTCATCTGTATACCACCGTCAGGGTGAATTATCGAGACACAGTCTGGGTTTGTCCTTTACCAAGTCCTGAGTGGATCTAAGAACCTCTGACACCGTCTGTTTTATTGCTGTGTTTTATTTATAGACAGACATTGCTGCCTCTGGGAAGGCCAGTAAAGACTTTAATATGGTGGACCTTTTAAAAATAAGGCTGCCCTTTGGCATTCATAATATGCAACCTTGCAACCTGCGTGGTTTTATGTACACAGGATTCTGTTGACACAACTAATAAATCACGTTTTTGTAACGGCTGACGAAGGCTCTCAGTTATCCAGGAAGGAGATATCTACGAGGTTACAGCAACTGAACTTCTTTTTAGTCTTCAGGATGATTTTCGACTATGGTAAAAAAAAAAAAAAAAATTTTTTTTTTTAAAGAAACTGAAAACTTTGAGAAGTTGTCAAACATCCTGAAGAGTAACAACAAGTTCAGTTACTGCAGAACAAACTTTTCGATGTGCATTCACAACATGTGAATAACCCTGTTTCATATCATTGCGGTGCTAAACATCTTCATTAGGATTGTAATTGCTCTAAAGTGATGGTTTCACTTTTGTGTGTGTGTGTGTGTAACAAGTCACACACAGTTAGGTCTATAAGTAATTGCACAATTATGCCAATTTCATCATTTCGGCTCCATTTGCCACCACAGTGGATTTGAAACTAAACAATCAAGACACAATTTAGGTTCAGACTTCCAACTTTAACCGTAAAGGTGTTTACATCGAAATCAAGTGAAATGAATTAAAGCTACAATTTTAGTGGCTTAAAAACAAAAGAAAGAAACCATTGGACAGTTTCCAGCTCAGCTGTTCCACAGCCACGTGTCCATTCCATGTGTTTGTTCGGTCATTATTTCGTTAACAAGCTTGAAGATGATTGGATCTCACTGTCCAGTTACTGATGGATTCTAATACACATCCGTCTTTGTATCAAGTAGTGCTTCATAAGTATGTGATTTACTTCCCATGTATGGATTAAAAGACATGTTCTACACCAGAAAATGACAAAAAACCTGTCAGAATAGAAAGTTTTTGCCTACCTCATCGTATGTGTAGCGATAGTCGGCCTTCTTTGATTTTAGATCCCATAGGACAACGATACCGGCCTCAAATCCAATTATAAGCTGGAGAAGAAGAGCGACAGGCAGCCGGTGAGATAGGTGAGAAAGAATAGACCTCGAGGGGTGAAATGAGGAGTAATACATTTGACAGTTACAGCATGAAAGGAAGACAGGTGTAAGCAGGCTACAGCGGCCCAGGAAGTATCCAGTACCACTGGATGCACAAGAGGCAAAAACTTAACATGCAAAATAATTGTTCGGCACATGAAATTTAAATCTATAAATGGATGGATTATGAATGTTCGAACTCCACGCTCATTTTGTTTACATGTCAAAAAAGGACGGAATTTGATTATGATTCAGTCACAGTGGTACAGCTGAAATAATCGAACAATTAATCCATTAGTCACAAATCTAAGAGATGACATATTGTATATACTGATATATATGATATATAATGAGACATAAAATATTTTTTAACTGGTTCTTAGTTTTTAAAAGCCACATTTTGACTTCTGTCTTCTGAAATGTTTGGATTTGCTCCCTTTCTGTTTAATTTGAGATTAAAAATTGTCAGATGTCACCACTGAGAGCAGACGGATTTAAAGTGCTTTTAAACCACTTCAAATATGTTTTAAACTCATTTAAACCAGATATCTCCTTTTTTTAAATAGTTTCAACACTGCAATGCAACACTTTCAAATATTTTTCCTTATTGAATGAAAAAATCTCATTTTAAATACATTTACTGTCATAGACTGTCTAAAGGAGTCATCTCTGTCAAGACGGATTTAAACAAGTCTTAAACCAGATATTAGCCGTTGATATACTGTAAACAGCTCTCACCATTAGCAAACAGGATCAAACTGGTTTGATTCAACTGGATTTTACCTGAGTAAAATACAACCAAAAGCCAACCAAATGAATATCTTTCATTTTTGGACTATTGTTTGGGTAAAACAAATAATTTGGATTTGAAAAAAAAAAAAAAAAACAATGTTATGGGCATTTTTAAAAACTATTTTCTGCCATTTCTACCAGCTTCATAAGTGGAAGTGGAAATGTTCGGCTCGTGTGCGTCGCCCATGGTGGGTGCGCTGAAACCCTTGAAACAAATAATCAAACAATTAATAATTAAGTAAGTGCAAAATGAATCAACAGCTTAATCAATAATGGATTGATGAAAACGGCTTTGGAGAATGCAGATTTATTTTCTACAAGCAGACAGAAGGAATCTGATTATGAGAAAAAGGTATCATCCAAATGTTTATTTCTATTATTCAGTGTTATTCTGTGATGGCTGCACAGTTCTGTCATGCATTTCAACATCAAATAAGCGACAGTGTGCTAAAAATAAACCAGACCTGATCCTTTGTTGTCTGTGCAACGTCAAAGACCAGAATGCACCAAACCTCATACCTTAGTGAGGAATTACAAAAGGTGCCGACTGTGAATAAAATGCTTCTGAAATCAGTAATAAATGGATCTGCTGTGTGTGTGAGATTGATGGTCGTCACATTAGACCAAAGTGTGTGTTCAGAAAATGTCTGTTTTTACCTTTCCTTCGTCCATGGGGTTGTCACTTATGTGGACAACGGGTCCAGGGTGAGCCTTAGAGGACCTTAGAGAGAGAGAGATTTTAGAAATCATTTGGATGCAAACTTTTAGACAGACTGCAGTATGAGCTCATGTTCATCATTTTCTTTCAAATATAATTTGTTGTGATTAAAAAGAAAATCAAATCGATATGAACCTAAGTGTAGTGTTCAGGGAGAGATAAGAGGGTTACAGCGTGATGTGTCCTTGCACCTCTGCATGAGGTCGACTCTGGAGAATAAAGCTGCCAATCACTGCGCAGCTCTAAAAGGCTCTTCAAAGACAAGAGTTCACTGGAGGTTGTGATGGATGGTTCTGTCAGTACCCAACAGCTACGTGCATGTGCAAGCATGCGTGCACTTGCGTGTATGCGTGGCCATTTGCATGTCAGCAAAGATGAAGGCGCAAGAACTTCCCTGCCCCTCCCCCATGACTCCCCTGTCTCGGCTTTACCCTCCAGACAGCCTTATGTCAAACCTCCTCTCCTTCAGCCACGTGGCAACAAAATCTGCAGAACCTGCACTGCCTTTCAGAGTGGCACAGCCGAACTAGAGGCTGAAATGAAACAAGGGCTGCCTGAAACAGGAAGCTGCTGCAAATAAATGGAATTAGTGCAGAGTAAAGGAAAGTCTTTGGACTTAACAGCGGACGCTTTCGCTTTATAAAACATGTCTAACAGTTATGGCGGGCTCTGTTCAAGTACACATGAACATCACCACAACAGAGCAGGAAAAAAAACCCCAACTCTTTCCCAACTCGAGGTCCAACCATCCAAAACATTTCATTGAAATCCATTCAGAACTTTTTGAGACGTTCTCCTGAAAATCAAATGCCATCAAACTCCACTTTGCTGTTTACAGGATAGGTAATCTGAGCAGCAAGTAGGACGCAGGGGGCAAAGGGGCTGTATTTAGACAATTATTCATGGGTGTCTTTTGGGCGTAACATGAAATTAACCAAGATCAGATTATCAACGGTCATCCCCTTTAAGGGTCAGGATACACCAGAACCTGGTGCACTGCTGTATAGATT
The DNA here is from genome assembly GCA_900302635.1 of Chatrabus melanurus. NCBI lineage: Eukaryota > Metazoa > Chordata > Actinopteri > Batrachoidiformes > Batrachoididae > Chatrabus > Chatrabus melanurus. The sequence goes on from OMMV01056581.1 coordinate 14,041, forward strand.
GCAGACGCATGTGAGGCATTTCCTGGTGAGTTAATGGATGCGTTTGCAACGCGTCAATGTGCAAACAGAGAGAAGCCACCAAAGCTTCCTGAGGTGAAGCAGTAAGGCGAAGTTTTGTATTTTCGATTAGTGTTTCCTTTTACTTCATTTAATTGTTGCTTTCAATTTAGTTTCTTTGTACAAGCAGAGTATATGCATGTGCACCCTTTCATCTTATGGAACTTATTGAGCCTTATGTGCCATCTTGTGCACTGCAGTCTCAGAATGTGGACTTACTGTACATTCCGAAAGTTAAGAGGTCAGCAGGATGACGAGCTTTTACTTATTATTAATTTGTTCTTAAGGATGTTTAAATTTCTAGATCTTTTTTAACTTTAGTGATTTGATGTTTTATTATGTTGAGTACTTTTTAAAAAATTTTGCATAAAAGTGGTCCTCAAGCTATGAAATCCTCAAGCTATGAAACACACACACACACACACACATAATGAAACAAATTAATAAAAAAATAAAACAAAATTAAAAGCATTAATAAAAATGAGCCGTATGTGGCGCATAGTCTAATTCACGAATCTACTACTCCTTGACCCAAAGTCTACTTCATCACCAAATGTAACTGAAATCCATTCATGTGTTTTTCAGATATCCTGTTAACATAAAACGCACAGGGCTGAAATCATTGCTTCCTCTGTGGAGGTAACAAAGTGTTTGGATGAATTTAAAAGGTAGTGGACAGGTATCGAGTCCATCAGTTATGTCTATATTTAGCCCGTTAGTGCTGGAGTTCTGCTGCAGCTGTTGATTTATCCCATTTCCCTTCACTGCCGTCCATCTATCTGCATAAAAAAACAATTAAGACAAACCTTAAAGCCCACCAAGGTCAGAAAACACACACCCACACCTCGTAATCACTGTTCTTTTGAAGTATAAAATGGAACTGAAAGACACAAAAGCCCCATGTGGTTCATTTTGTCCTGTTTTCAGATTTTCAAGTTTCCCTGTAAATAAATTTGACATGAACGTATTCACAAAGTCCACACGATGAGGTTTGGAGAAAAAGGAATCACCATGGCAACAGAGGCAGGATGGGCAGACCGCAGACACAGTGGGGGAAAAAAAAAAAAAATCATAAATACTCTGTCACAAACACAAAACACCACCCACACAAACAACGCCCGCTTAGCGACTTAAACATGCTCCTGTAACCACACATTTCTGCCTGCGTGCAGATAATGACTCAGCATTTTTTTGAAACATGGCAAATATAGCTTCAGGGAACAGAATGTGTGGAAATATATGTACATACATATGAGGGTTTGCATCGAGAGACATGCACAGTATTTGCATGTATAAATCCGGGCATGCTGCCCTTTTCTCAAACGATTCTAACCTCTGATTCCTGTCTTTGGCTTATTCTCAGGTCATTTAAATGCCACATAGCAAATATAACACAGATTCTATATATGGCGCATGGTGAAGATATCATAAAATCTTCACCATGCAGCGCCTTCATTCATGTTACAAATCTTTAGTACAGCAAAAAATGTTTGTCTGTCACATATTTAACTTTAGACTGAAACAATCATTTCAGCACCTCTAATTTCCATCATGTGACGGATTTCCAAATTTCCAAATTAAAGAGAATTTGGTATGAAAATTCATCTTGGGGCTGATTTGATTATGTTTCAAAGTTGGAAATACTATGTGAGCACTGAGAAATTTGATAACAGAGTTTGAACAAAATTATGTGTAGCATTATTTTTTAAGACTTGAAAATTACAAATTTGGTCTTTAGCATACTAATAAAAAATTTAATCAATGAGAATGGGAACTCAAAGAGTGCAACACCTGAGCCTTACATGTTTGACACCAATTCATGCAAATTATTTCGTGGTGTTCGAGTGATGCCACAATATATGGTTCTGTATGGATTTGACATTTGATCAATTCTGTCCAAAACTGAATCATTTTATTCTTGACTAATACACAACCCTCCTACCATGTTTAAGCCACACTGGCTCCAAACTGTTCAAGTTAAAGAGTTATGACCTTGAGTTTGACCTTTCAAGGTCACAGCTCATGTGAGCCATAGAAAGGTGATGTATGACTTCATATTACTGTTTATTAGTATCCATTATTATGTATCTTTAACCAATTTCTCGAATAACCATTCTAAAAATCCCCTATACACACTTCAAGCATTGTGCTAAAATTTTGACCTCAGCCTGTGATCTTGACGTTACCAGTTTTTCTCAAAATCAAATCACTTTGCCCTTAGCTGACCCTCAATCATCCCACCAAGACAAACAAGACCAAAAACAATACCCCTGCATGTGCTCTCACTGCAGTATCACTGAAGTACTATTATATACTATACTAGTATACTATTATTACATGTGCTTCTGCAGTCATACAGTATGCATGATTATCTGGGCATACAGGTCACTGCGTTGGACCTACACCTGGAACTAGAGGCCCTACAGCGTCAGGAGGCTGTAGTTGTTGCTGAGTGTTCTCTTTTACGGCACCTGCTGAGGACCTCAACATCTAAAGAAACGGAGTACGCTGGAACTCGTCATATACAGAAAAACATGGGAAAAAATGATTTGCAAGCACTTGGTTATGCTGAAAAATGAAAGAAGAAGGGAACACGAGGGGCCTGGGGCTCCTATATTCATGTGAACTATGTGTCATGCTAAGCTGTTAACATTTTATCACTGCTGTCCCAATGACCTTCAACCTGAATCATGTCAAACACGCTGCCACACGTTACACACACATTACTCTTGCACGCACAGTCCACACGTGGACACATTATCATCATGTAAACACATTTTCACGTGTGGTTTTGAGAGCTTTCAGATAAGTCCCGTCCTTATCGCCTGCAGCGCTCACTGAACTATAACTCCATACTGTAGGACACATATTTGTCTATTAGTCTTTCCAGTACAGTAGTTCGGGAAAAGAGGTGTTAGTCATACAAACACACACAGCACCGGGCCAGGCCTGGCCCCCAGGCCACTTACAGCTACTGCTGCTCCTCTCCAAATAGCAGGGCCTGAGGCGTGATGCTGACCCTGGTACACGCCGCAACCCAGCCTCATTACAGCAATCATATTATAACCGAGGTGCAGGGGGCAGCTCTATGTGATGTCATAAAAGCAAGAATTTTAAAGAAAGCCATAAAAGAAAAATAGCACGAGCCTGATCCCGATCACCACCAAATTTCAATGAACTCTTCGCATATTCAAGGATCATCTCACCACAGCCATTCAATGAAACCCGTCGTCTACTTTTTAAAATATTTTGTCCACAGTCTGACAAAGAGGTGATGACATAACCTCCACCTTCCTCTGTCGGCTGGTCAACGTCAATCTTCAAAGCACAAAGAGCACTTTCAATCAAACTTGGTGGATAACCTCAGCGGATTGTCCTCACAACACAGGTCAAAGGTCAAGGTCATACATCAAAGGTCAAGGTCAAATCAGAGGTCATCATCTAAAATACACGGCGATATCTTCAAACTGCAAAAAGCTATTTAAATCAAACTGTGGATAAACTCAGAGGACCGGCCTCTCACATCATAGGTCATGCCAAGGTCATAGGTCAAGGTTAAATCAGAGGTCATCATCTAAAACACATTAATGACGAGGAATGACATGCGATATTGATCTTGGGGCTAATAAATGTATCACACCTCTGACATCAACGGTCTCACGTAATGAAGTCAAGTGAAGTCAAGTAATTTAATGTATTTTAAAATTTCGGCCTTCATGAAAGATGTGATTATATGTGCACACACACACACACACACACACACACACACACACACAACTGCTTAGGCTCGCCGCCCACGTACTATGCATATGTAAGTTTAAAAGTTACATTATAATAAGCATACTACGCTATCAGTAGAGAAATCAATCTTTGGATTTAATATCACACCAGAACTGCAGCATTATTCTAGCTGGTGGTGGTGAGGCGCTGCAATCATCTGGATGTCTCGTTTAAGATTGTAGTTGTGATGTTAGCCGTTTGTGTATGATGATTAGCTGGTCATAAAATAGCGGCCACAGAAGCAGTCATGATGTTATGTCACCAAGCTTGCAGCCGTACCTCTTTATATGCAAATTAAATTTGTTTTGCATATTCCAAGTGTGACCAGAGGCTCACTTTTCTGCCCT
>OMMV01056581.1:18244-35152 GCA_900302635.1 Chatrabus melanurus
ACCCCCCCCCCCCCATCTCGCTCTCTCTCTCTCTCTCATCTGCACAATTCCCTTCTTGCAAAGCACCTTCTCCCTGCTGACTATTACCTGCATTTAGTCCCTTGATGTGACCACTATATTCATCTCCTTCACTCTTCCTCACTGCACATGCTTTTCCCAAGGCAAAAGCCCCGTCACATCCATTCCACTCCGGTCTCCTCCCTGCTTTACACTCCCCTTCCTCCTCTCACTCTCCCCTTTCCTCCCCTGCAGTCCTGTCGACAAGACGGCTGTGTGTAGCGTACACTGATCTCAGCAGACACCTGTTCCACCCCCCTCCCTCCTTCTCTGTTCGTTCTCTCTGCACACACATGCACAGATGGGGATGAGGGGGAAAAGCGTGAAGCAAAACGCTCTAGTGAATAATTTATATCTCTACAGCAGGGAACCAAAATGGAGCCTGTCAAACTGACAGATCCATTGAAACAGCAAAGGGACAGGCCGCTCCCTACCTGGAGTGTGATACTGCGCCTGGAAATGATACACTGACCGACTCTTATCTCATCACAATTAAACTACAATAACCTTTTGAAAGGGAAAATGCAGATTACACAACATACCTCAGTCAACTTAGTGCTGTGATGTGAGCCGATAAACAGTGCGCTCACTGTTGCAGTGCTCCAGGTACAAGGTCGATTTCTGCAGAGCGCTAACGTAGAGCTAAGCGTCAAGGCCTTGTTTTGGGTTGGTGCCCCACGTGCACAGCACAGAATCTATAAATTTGCACTACAAATCATGCAGTATATCAAGAAGAGGATCCAGAGATTATAGTGAGGTCCATAAATCTTTGGACATTTACAAAATTGTTATTTTCATTTGCAGCATGCTGGACTGAAGGTGAAGGAGAATAATGAATTTAAACTGAAATCACAGATTTTCAGTTTGAATTTGTGGGTTTCCACATCAAAACGGGATAAATGGTGACCCTTCTTTATAAGGGATCAAAAGTAACTGGACAATTGACTGTTCTGCACTTTGTCAGTGTTTGCGTTACTCCCTCAATGTTTAATTTGAAAACGCTCGTGTCAATTTCACCAGCATTCATATTTGGAATCTTGTGCTGTTAACTGTCAATACTTGTCATAACAATAGCTGTTAACTGTCTGAACAACTTTCACAGTCAATAGATTGGAACGAAACAACACAAATCCATTCACAGCAACAACAAAAAAACAAACAAAACCACTAGCTTTGGTCAAATTATTTGATACACATTATCAAAAGAAAGCGTGCAATGATGCTCTCCAGAACACGACAGACAACCAGTGACCCAAAATGTGAACGCGACCACAGAAGGTTCTGCAGCAGACAAACCAGCCACCTGACCTGAATCCAACTCGGCAAACGTTTCACTTCACTAAAGCAAAACATCCTAAGAAGAAGCAGGAACTGAAATCAGCTGCAGTGGAAAACTGGCAGAACACCACCAGGGATAAAATCTGGCGTCTGGTGCAGTCTATGACTGAGGATTTGTAATAAATTATTAAAATGTCCAAATAATTTATGATTATGTTATTACATATGAAAAGGGCTGTAATTACAACAGATATAAATACCCTGAGAATAAAGCTGAAAATGAATGCGTAAACCTGAATAACTTCGCAGGAATCAAAAAACTTGATGCAACTCACTGCCTCATAAAATTTAAGTAACTCAAATGATACAACCATTAAAACCTATTTTGTTTATGTAAAATTAACTTTGTCAACTGGAGTTCCATCAACTTAGATGACCATAATAATATCATGTCGTACAGATTATAAGCATGGTGCTGTATGGCAGACAGAAGCAGTTAGGCATTGATTCAATGACCTTCTGGTTTGTGAACAACATGCATTACCCACTGATGATCCTGTTCTAAATGATATTTCATCTTTCCTGTATTCCCTGTGAGTCAAAAGGTCATTAAATGTTATTTACTTTCTTTTTATTATTATTACTGATGCAGACTCAGATGGAATCAAACATCACAAAGGAAACAGCATGGGTTATGTGCATTGGTATAAAGAAAACAATGCTTTGGGACTATGGTGCAGATGGTCGAGCAAGTTGTTCTGAAACTGGAAATTTGCTGGATCACTCCCCCGAGTAATCCTGTATGTCGATGTGTCCTTGAAAAAGAGAAAAGTTTTTCTACTTAAAATTGTTAAGTTCTATTCACTTGAATCATATAATTTAGCTGCAATTAAAAGATGTATGTAAAAGTTACTTCAAATATTTAAGCTCTAATAACTTATTTTTGAGTTTATTGACTTAATTAAATCAGTTGCCTCAATTCTGTTGAGTTCTGCTGATGTTTTTGGGTTTCCATTGTACAATATGCTGTGGCACATTAAAGTAACTTTGTGCAAATATTTATGGATGTGACTATTTAAAGAACTTTCAGGGAGCCGACACTCACAGCTCGATGGCTTTGTTCCACATGATGACGTAGCCTGAGAGCATAAAGGACTCCACGTTGACGATGTGGATGTTCCCTCGTTCTGTGCCGATGTACAACCATTTACTCTGGAAGGGCAGGTGGCAGAAAGTTATTCTGCAGAGAGAAGGAAGGAAGATGAGTTAGAGGAGATGCAAAGACAGAACAGAATGAGAGGAAAACACTGCGCATGAAAGATGGGTTAGACGGGGAGCGTAACGGAGACAACCAACCTGTTGACATCCTGTTATAATGAGTGACAGAATATGCAAAACTCAAAGATTATTTATCACTCCATCATGTCGAAACAGTTGAAATGAGAGTGGCTAAAAAGAGATTTTTCAGTAAATCAGACTTCTCTAGATTGCTCGTGCACAGGAAACAGATCCATTATTTTCTTGTTTTTAATCACTCCAAGTCCACTTTCCATCCATCTACTAACCTTAAGTGCAATGAAAGGTCATGAACTTTTTCCTGCTCGACTATGGCTATCCGTTAATCTTCTCATCCCATTTTCATCATTTTCTTCTTTAATCCATATTTTAATTCAACCGCCAATCCATCCAAGGAATAATAACGTGCAACCTTGCTAAATCGGATCCCTAATATTTCAAGGTTGTCCTGCTCCTCTAGTGATTCTTTTGAACCAGCACCATGGATACAGCTCCACCTGTGGACGTCTGTGGCCTGTATTTATAATACAAAACCCACCAGACTAAGACAAGAACAGATTAGGTTGAGAGAGCGAAGAAGGGAAGAAAAAAAGATGTATCCATTTCTTCTTTAAGAGCATTGTGCATTTGCCCGTGCTTCTCACAGGAATGACACACTGGAGTATTACCTCATGAAATCACAACAACTCTTACATTTGAAGTTTAATACGAGCTGTCAAAGATGGATGAGGCAGATACAGCGTGTCAAGGAGCTACTATAGTAAGTTACACTGAAGAATCTGCCTTTTAGAGTAAGCTGAAATAAAATCCCAATCTGCCAGCAGAAAAGGTTGGACTCTTCATTTAGACTGTGATGTTTCGACAATTCAAGCATCAGACTTGGAAAATAGTATTTATGTAAACAGCACTGTTGGGTTATAAAATGAATTTGTATTTTCAGTTAGCATTTCTTATCGACTGAGGGGCGTATCGTAACAGTTCTGTTTTCATGTTCATCCGTCCACCGAATACAGGCATCAAATAAGGTAGCGAATAGGGTCGTTTTGTTCCCTTGCTTGATATCCATATGTGACCTTCAACGTTGACCTTTCCACTGATTTGCAAATATGACTTTTTTGAAATCCATAAATCAGCCTCAAGCTGGGCTACAATGTCCAAACAAAAAATAAATGTCTAAAAGTAACGCTGCAATAATGTGTTATATATTGGCCGACTTTCTCCATTTGGGGGGAAAAAGAAAAAAAAAAAAAGTCTTTTTTTTTTTGTCAGAACTCTGCTCCTAAATGAGTTATAGCCACAAAAAAGATGGTCATGAATTGGCACCTAAGGAGTTAAACCCAGTTTCAAACAGTCCTACCGTATGTCGTCAGCAAAGCCAAACTTTCAGTTTATTTGCAACATTCATGAAAATGAATGAATGAATGAATGACATGAATAAATGAAAATTACAAGGCAACATGTGAGTTGTTGCAATGACACAGTTTCATTTCGAATCAATATTTAAAAGCAGACTTAGAATACGTGCATTTACTATGAATAAGAGGTACAGCGCTGATTTGAGCACAAGATAGCACCCTGTTTGTAACTGTGGAGGAATTAGTATTTGATTATATGGCATTAACATTTGCAGCACATTCATGTACATGCACTATGAAAATACATTTAAATATGACCTTGTAGCACCTTTCATCTAATTCTTCGTGGAAAAACCTTGAAACCTCGCTGGTAAACACACCTCTCTGCACGTGAATATATTCATATTTTTGAGGGAAAACACAAGGATACTTAACATAAATTTCAGCCACACAGTCAAAAAAAAAATAGACACAAAAATGAAAAATTGCACAGGACTATACTATACATAGGACTGACAGCTGATCAAGAACATGTTTGTCCTCAGTCATTTATCGGTTCATGGGAACTACCGGCATCAATTCAGCATTCGGTTTTAATGCTTTTTTTCCTGTCTGCACAAACCGATGTGCTTTGTCAATATGCATGACCATGAAAGTGTGCATGTGTGATGATTGGGTAAACTTTAATAAAAAGCTACCTGAATCAAGGCGTCGTCTTAATTATGTTAATCTGCATACTCACGTCTGTAAAAATGAACGAGTTTATGCACTGCAAATAGGCATATGTTTAACATGAATATGTGTGAGCATGAGTGTGCGTCCTGTACGTGCACATGCAGGACTCTTGTTAGTGTAAGCTAACGTACAGAACATACTGATATATTCAGCATGAGGACCAACTGCAGAGACTGTGTCAGGAGGATAATTATCCAAATTTTATCACAGTTTGTGGTCGTTTCCGTTTGTTTGTGTACATGCATACACTGTGCAAATAATTGTTTGTGCAAAAATACTTGTCATCGTGTTCACAGTGAATTCTCCAATTTCAAATTGTCACGACATGCAAAGGCAGCTGCCAGCTCTCCAGTTCAGGAGTGAAGATAATAGCAGACAAGTGGCACAAACACAGCGTGTTTTAGAAAATGGTGAAAGTGTATGCTGGACTCAAACATCAAAATGGTTATATGGTCTTTTAAGGGTCCTCCTCAAAGATATGTCACCAACACCTGAGACTCTATTTATACAACATTATATCAATATTCATGGACTTGTCTGGTCAGCTTTTCCCCAGGTGCTCGTGCAAACGCGCTCTTCAGCCCAAAGCAAACATATCAAGACCAATGAGCGAGTGAGAAATCAGCTCGAGTTTGTCTCATATCTGGTGACCCTGACTCGCCCTCTTATTATCTCCCATCATATCAGAGTGCACTGACAATAGAATCCACATCTGCAGAGCATTAGCGTGAGGCCAGGAGGTGACGAGAGCGTCCTACGCCAGAATGAGTCGGCAGGATTTGGTCCCCACACTCCGGTCCACAGACTGACTCACTGCTCTCTGGCTGCGGCCCAGTCTGTCTCCACTCCTCCTCTCATGTCTCACAGCGCCTGTGCTTTGAGAGGAATGAATGCTGACACTGGAGGGCTTTCTGCAGCACAGCTTTCACCCATCAACTCAAATTCTGTTAAAATCATCCCCAGCATAATAAGCAAATAAATGATAAGAAACCAAAATATAGGTTAGAAGTAGCTTCAACCTTGAAGACGATGCACTTTTAAAATTATTATTTTAGATTGTAATGATGCTAAAGTGCCGCTTTCCTGGTTTCTGAGTGTAATCCCTCAGCAAACAGTCAAAGTGAAAACTAGAGGAGCACTCTGTAGAGCGCAAGTGTCCACCAACATGCAACAAACCTTTCAATCAGGTTAAGCACAAACCACATTTTATCTCTTCTACCTTCAATGTATAATCTGTTTTAAACTGAGGTCCACAAATTATTTCATGAGAAGTTTGCAAAAGTTCTCATGCCACAGCTCCACCCCTCAACCAAGCTTCATAAAAATAGGTCCAGAAGTCTGTCGGTAATGAATGATGGGCATTTTGAGTAATTTCGGTCAAAATGACACACCTGGAAGTAAAAGCTTATTATTGTTGAAAACACGATGTGTGAAGTCGTTTACTTTGCACCGTCAGACAGAAAACCTTTAAAATTTGAGGAAAACGAGTTGGCCTGAAGTTTAGATATTCTCTGGTTCAACACTGATGATAAAAACAAAAAACATAATTAGGCAGAGTATTTTATTTCAAGTTATACAATTTTCAAAACTAACAACATGCTAACAACAAGCTTATGCTAATGCGTACCGTGATAAAACCACTTTGTTTCCATGACAACAATAAACAGCTAACCACGAGCTTACGTTAAGGCGTACTGTGATAAAAGCTCTCACCCTCACAGCAACATTTCTGTCCAATCTGCTTCCATAGATAAGGTTTTTTGTCTCTATTATGATAGAATTTGTGTGACATGTGAGCTGATGGTACACAGAGACGGCAAAAACAAGCTTCTTTTTCAGTTTTCTTTGTTGTCAGGGTAATAAGTTTTGCCTCATCTCATTGGTTGCCTGAAAAAGGTGGTGCAGTGACGACAGCAGCACTTTTCTGTAAAGTTCAGAGATTTTCAACTTAAAGCGCTCATAGTGGCTGCAGAAAAAAGGTGAAGCGCTCTGACAAAAGATGCTAGATGCAGTGCTTTTTCGCTAGGCCCCACACACTCCGGTCTCATTTGGAGCAATCAGGGGCCAAAAAAGACACTGGCACTCAAAAAAAAAAGAAAAGAAGAAGCCAAAACCAAAAACTGCAACGTGAACACGGGCCGTCACTCAGTGTTGTGTTTTTCCCCGTCTACACAGCTGTTTGTCCCATAGAACAGTGGTGCCCAACCCTGGTCCTCGGGGACCCCTATCCTGCATGTTTTCCATCTCTCCCTGCTCTGCCAAAAGCTGATTGGCTCCTTCAGGTGTCTGTTAGCTCTTGATTGGCTGAGCACACCTGAATCAGCTAATTAGCTTTTGGCAGAGCAGGGAGAGATGGAAAACATGCAGGACAGGGGTCCCCGAGGACCAGGGTTGAGCACCACTGCCATAGAGGGACTTGCCATGTGACATATTTTACACACAGGAGACTGTGCCTGTTGCCATAGATAAACAAAAGCTGATAAGACCAGAAGTTACGTTATCAGGAAATAAGGAAGCTACATTTTAGCCCTGAGGCTATCTTGTGCTTTTGTTGGCTTATTTTTTTCAGGATTGCGTGGAGAAATTTGATTATGAAACATCACGGACAAGACTTACAGGGCACTGGGCCCGCCCACAGTTGCTCCGGTTGTAAGGAATTAGTTGCAAGGTTTTAAAAAAATTTTTTTTTTTAAAAGTGATGTTGGCAACACTGCTTCCTGCTTTTCAGCAGGCTCATTCTCATCACGGGTTGATGGTCAGAGGGGCGTGTCCATTGGAAGATGTACAAATCCTCTATATCTGCTTACTTATCGGGGAGGTGATGGTCTAGAGGTTAAAGCAGAGCGCTTGAGACCAGAGGATCCTTGGTTCAATTCCCAGTCAGACTGGAATCCCTAAGTTGTTCCCGGTGTGCAGCTGAGTGCCTTGCATGGCAGCACTCTTACATCGGTGTGTGTGTGTGTGTGTGTGGGTGAATGTGAGGCATCATTGTAAAGCACTTTGAGCATCTGTTTCAGATGGAAAAGCGCTACAGAAATGCAGTCCATCCATTTACGTCTTTTAGGAGTCACTGGAGGAGGGTAACAGCTGAGAAACTGCTGTCAAGAGACCAGGGAACACCCCAGACATGTCATCCACGACTTCAAGGATTAGTTTCAGGTTCATTTGATCTGCATGCCTTTGAGCAAAAAGAGCACCCAGAAGAAACTGCAGGTTTATTTGTATTATTATGCTGAGTGGCTGGAAGGTGCCACGTGACGAGCAGGACGACTGGGATTCTGCGACAGCAGAAGCCTCAGGTGAAGGCAACGTGGACTGGACAGCCAGACTGATGGTTAATGCTCAACTAGTCAGACCGACTTGCTCAGGAAGCTAAAAGTTTTTTTGTTTTTTTTTTTTAAAACAGCCCCACTTTACATATTATGTATGGATGAGAACTCAAAGCCACCATTCTTCCTCTTGAATTTTTAATGGGTTGAGAATATGGGATGAGGAGTGGGCCCACCTTCTGCTCATGTCACCTGTTCACTTTCTTTCCTCTCCTGCTTTTTCACTTATTTTCTCACTTTTTTCTGTGAATTCTTATCCATTTTCCCCTCTGAAGCCTCTTCTCTGCTTTTGTTTTGCATTCACCAAATGTCTGGAGTGACTTTGCAGCTTCGCCTTCCATCTTGATGTCGTGTGAGTTGCAGTAGTCCTGCTTTGCTTTGTTGTCTCAGCGATGGTGCGTTCGACAGGCGGTCCTTACTAAATGTCACAGGCGGTCAAGCGCCTCGACAAGAACACAACCAGCCCTAAAAGCTGCTGCCGGCCACCTGTCCATCACATCAACGCTGTGTCGGATCATTGGCTCTGGCGTTTAACCCATTCCCCATTTTCCACAGTGGCAGCTTACTATAAATGACATGATTGGCTGTGATGGATAATAACTGCATCTGTGATTGGAGGAGACAGTGGACTCCAACCTCCTTGAGGTGAAGACACTTTAACTTCACTCATTTTATATTTCAGAACTCCATATTTGTAAAAATAAAAACAATTTTATTTGATGTTCAACAAAAATGTCTGAGTACCATTTCATGGTGGGTTTTCATTTCTTAGCTCGTGTCAAACCAATTATTTTTTTTTCACATTTTATTGTAATGTGGAAATCATCTTGAAGCTTCAATTATCGTAGCTAAACCATGACATTTCATTTGAACAATGCCATAATGGAATTTTGCAGCTGGAAACTATTTTATCAACTCGATATTGAGGCAAACACTGAGTTCAAGAGCCCTGTCTTGACAATCTATGTTGGAGTCTGAAGTGCAAAGCACAAGTGCATTTGGGGCGTGCCCAACTCCACTTTACGGTTTACACAGAATGTAACCTGAGCACAAAGTAGGTTGCAGCACCCAAAGGGGTTGTATCTATTTACTTTATGAGTCACAGGCATATTTTGGGCATAATATGAAATAAATCAGCTCCCTGAGGTTAAGGATTACAGCTCCTGCAACACATCCTCAGACCACCTGATCACCTGCACATCCCACCAGCTGCAGACAGACTGCCAGCTACATGTGCACCATCCCGTGTCACCAGTCCAGTCTAGAAAACCAGCATAAAAATAGGGTACACACCAGACTTATCAAAGTTTGGTTTTTTTCCCCCATTTGTGTTTATTTTTATCATTTCATTTTAAATGTTTGTTTTGAATTTAGTTTTGCTATAGTCTGATGTACTAAGGCACATCACTGTGTGTACAGCGTGTATGTGCATGAAGGGCATGTGGCGATGACACGTGTCGCTGCTTCCACCACACCATGTAACTGCTCCAGGTCCTGGATGGCAACCGCCCACGCAGACAACAGGTCCATCCGCACCTCTCAAAAGTAACCGTCTAGCTGCCACAGCCAGGTGAAGAAGCATGGGCGTCCCATGGCCTTCTCCAGCCTCTGGCCTCCTCAACACTGAGGCACCTGCATGCTGAATCATGCCCAGAGAAATGCACCACATGACCAAAATGTCGAAGCTGACGTTCCCTCACAATGCAAGTGATACGCCTCATCTGAGTCTCCCTTAGTAACCATTCATTTGACACAAAGTTATTCCAGCAGTATGCAAGGATCCTCCAAAGAGACCTGTTACCAAAGACATCCAGTCATTGCCTTAATTCACTGGTCAGTGTCCAAGTCTCATAACCATACAGTCAAAGCACCAGGACCTGATAGAATTGGACCTTCATTCTTATGCACACGTATCGGCATCGCCAAACACCTCTGTCCAGTGACCTCATGACTCCATAAGCTCTTCCCAGGCGTCTCTCAATCTCAAAGGACGATGACCCAGAGACAGGAATGTCACTGCTGAGATAAGTGAATGTCTCTACAAGTTCAACATTTGCACTGCGTACAGATAACACTTCTGGGACCGGGCCTAGAAAGTCAATGAAACCCTGGATCTCAGTCTTTTTTTCTTTATTCCTTTTATTCTCTTTTTTCCCACCCCCTCTCACTCTTGGTCCAGGACAATCACAAACCCAGACACTCCGACTCTTCACTCAGCTTCTGAAATTCTTCCATCATGGCATCATTGATTCTGCAAAGCTCAAAGCTGTCGTCTGCAAAGTCATCATCATTTGTGTTGGAGCAGAGGTCTATTGTCAGATATATCTGAATACTGCACCGTATAAACAGCAGAAAAACTCTGTGCTCGAGTTTAGATGAGGTTTTTGGTGCAATCATTTTCTGCTGCCTCATGAAAGCAAGGCACTAGCACTATGCCTGATGCACATCTGTGTGAAAATGACAACCACGTTGGTTGGAAAGTGGCAGTGACACTTTTGCTGCGCCATGCACTGCTTTGCACCGTTGTATGATGGGGCCCATAAAGCCTTCCATAAACAGGCCTTCTTACCTCCACACTGACAACACTAAACGTATGGCAGATCTCGAAAGAAGTCACTCTGTCTCTAAACTTCTACCCACCTCCAAAGATAAAAATCATGTTGCTGATCCCTAGTGTGACCGTGGCATGCGAGCAAGAGATGGTGAGAAGGCGAGCATTGTGCTTTGTGTCGCTTCCTTTGCCCTGCATACACATTTTGGCAGGCGTGTGCTGTGCAGACACATTTCCCAAATGAATTGCCTTCTGTTTGCATACAGTATGACAGTCAGCGAAAAGCAACAGTTCACACAGAAAGCAAACTGTGACACTGGCCTGGCTCAGAAAGATGCAGTTAATGTTGCACCAGTGTGAGGGTGACAACATAATCGAGAATAAAGAAATAAACAGAGAGCAGGAGGAGAGCTGCAGCACACTGACACATTGGCGCAGCAGACAGCCCATTTCATTGTTTGCCCTTTACCGTTCACTGCTCACCTCTCTCTGTTGAACTTGAGTGAGTGGAGGATGGCCGGCCTCTTCTGCCTCAGGTTCCACAAGTGGACACTGTCATCAGCCAGAGCGCTCACCAGCGCCCCCTGTCACCGCAGGAGAAATATGTTAGGTTATATTCAAAGACCAATATGCAGAAATAGTTAAATAAAACAGACGCCATTATTAAATACACAGACTCCATATAAGCATGTTCAAAGTACATATTTTTCTTTATCATGAGTCAGACTGCAATCCCTTAAAACAGATTTAAAATCAAGCAGCTATCTCTGAAGTAAAGATGATTCATAAGATATATATGAGTGCATGCGTGCATGTAGGAGGAGGTAAAAAAAATTTTCCCTGTGGGTTTATTTGAGCTGCTGAGTCATTGTCACTCAGACTGACGCACACACGACCAAACGTGAAATGCTGCTCGTCTTATGATACAAAGCAAATTGATATTTTCTACCATATAGATGGAGGTATTCCATACGTCGTCATGCTTTGAATGACACTCGTCACCGAGTTCTTCACAGAGTTCATTTCAATTTTCACTCCCTCAAAAATAGACCGATCTGCAAACTGCAAAGGTGACTGTCTTTACAGCATGTGACGCCGTTATGCTGATGACACACAGCTGTATCTGCCTTTTAAGTCTAATGACTCCATGAACCTAGTCATAATTAAAAACTGCTTTTGTGGCATGAATAAATCAATGGCTCAAAATTTTCAACAACTATGGCAAACATTATTTATGTAAGCCCAGAGACTTTATTTCCTAGGTAATTAAATGTTATTGACCCACTTGCTCAGAAAGTCAAACTAACAGCATGAACATGTGGAAACTACATCTGAAACCGACCTCAATTATAAACTCTACATGAAGTCATTTGATAGGTTGTAATTTTTCAACGAAAAAACATTGCAAAAGTCAGACCCTCACTACAGCTATTTTTGCTGCAGACTTCATCCACGCAAAGTCATACGCGGAGATAAGACATACTATATACTGTCTGAGGTTCCTGGCGGACAAGCTGAGTCTTGTCATCCAGTTTTTGTTATCTCTATTTCAGTGGCAGCAAATACATTTCAGCCTCCTAACACTGCCATACATCTTGCCAATCAATACACAAAACTGATGCGTCTGCAGAATTGTCAAAGTTGGAAAAGCACAAGACTTGTCAAAAGCACCCAATCACCGCCACCACACCTTTTTGTTGTCAAGGTGATGGCTGCCATCTCTTTTTTGACAATCTGACAAGTCACTCAGGTAAAATATGTACACACCGTAACAATTTGGAAACTGTCAACCATGTTTTCACGCCTCTGTGATCTTGGTTCACTTTCAAGGTCATACTACACTCGAAAGAACAAATCCTTGACAAAGCCTTTTTATGTTAAAATCTTGCATATAAAATAGGTAACAGCCATGTGTTCGTGAAAGCTTCCCCGGGTTTCTGAAATGTGCCTGCAATCAAACACAGCGATAATGAAATTGTGTGTTAACTCCAGTATTTCTCAAGCATTGAATTGTCAGAAAGTGTCAAGATTTGTTGAAAGAAACGCCGTCCCCTTTTCACTGACAAAACCGTGGCTTCCATCTCTTTTCAACAACACAGTCAGATAAAGTATGCAGTTGTGTTAAAAATTAAACAAAAGTCATCCAAGCTCTCATCATGTCACCCCTGTTTGGTGTTTGATCACTTTTAAGGAACTATAGTCTAGGAACTAATTCCACAGCAACTTTAAGGTCCTAGTTTAGTTTTAAATATTTTACATAAACTAGGTACAGCTCAAGTGTTCCTAAAAGATTGATGTTAATTTCCTGTGGTCATAAGATGATGCCAGCATTTCTCATCTGGTGCAATTTACCTCATTGATGAGAAACTGTAGCTGGATGACGGCCGCACCGCTCTCATGCTGACAGTAACACTCCACACCTGGCCGTCCAAACCTGATAGGTTCTCTGTCAAGGAACACACAGTCCTGCCAAAAGCATTCATCATCAGAGGGCTTGTGTCTTTTTCAATGGGTAACCTGCTGTGTAAAATGTATGTTAAATAAGGGTTCAAATAATGTACTATAGATGCATGCAGTATCTTCTTTGATACTAGCCCAGAACAAGTGGCTCACTGTCTGAAGGCCTCTTAACCCTCGCTTCACGTAAGTTAGGGATTTTGATATCTCATTTGATGACATCATTTTTATGGTCTGTTAACACAGCTTGAACATAGTCATCACCAGCAACCAGGAAAGACGTTCATGCTGCTGGACTTTACCCTTTCTGATGTCCCACATACAGTAAACAACAGAAGTGCAATATCACCAGAATGTCAAATAATTCTAAATGATATCACCTGTCAGTAACTGAATTATGTCTATGTTGACAGGTAGAGAGTTTCAGCTTCTGAACGATCAGAAGGAGGACTTTTTCAAACAAAAGCAGGAAATCTAGGCTTGCATCTGTCCTGTGCCTCCGGGCAAAATGCAGCTGAAATTTCACACTTAAAAAAACAAAAAAGAAACAAAGTCTTTCTTCTGCCACTCCAGCACGAAGCTGTCGCTGGTGAAGCAACAAACTAAAGTTGTCCTATGGCCAGTTTCTCTAATCACATCCACAGAAGCTTGTAACTCCTTCAGAGTTGTCATTGGTGTCTTGGAAGCTTCCCTCACTAGTCTACCTTTTTTCCCCCCCCAAATCACTCTGCTTTTGTAAGTGAGCCTGCTCTAAATAAAATTACCATACTGTTTCTATTTATTACTGATTGATTTAAATAAATTCCAAGAGACATTCAGTAACTTAGAAATGTTCTTGTATCCATCCCCTGACGTCTAAAAAAAAACAACACAGGCTGTAAAAGATTTAGATGTTTGATTTTAAAGGTTATGTATACTCTAACCAACTTGTGTTACACTGAGTTTCTACTGTAGCACCTGCGTTTTCAATATAGTCTTTAGAAAGTATTTTTTCCACTGTTCATAAGAAACTACTTGTCAACGCAGACATAATGCAATTATTGAGAGGTGTCATTTATGAGTCATTTGACATTTAAGCGGTATTACACATGAGCGTACTCACTTCTGCTGTGTACTGTGTCTGAGTTACATATTCCTATCTTGAAAATAAAACAATTATTCAGGGCCTCATATCATGTGATGCTCGTGTTTATTAGGCAGCATTTTCTTTAAAGGAGCAAAGTTCTTACAGTTATCGAGCACCAAGTTGTTCATTTCTGTTGTGGACAAACAGACTCATGCTCGACAAAAACAAAAAGTCTGAGACTTTATAATGAATAAATATAGTCGACACGAAACAGAAACACCGGCAACATTGCAGAGAAGGAACAGAAGTTTGACAATTATACTGAATAAAACAGCAGCAGGTGGAAATTAGAAGAGTAGGTGAGAAAATGATGGGAAGAGAACGGATGGAGTGAAATGTAGTAGAGGAGAGAAAATGGAGAGGTTCAGAAGGATGGATGCTCAAAGAAAAACAGGGAATGTGGATGGGACTGGCAGAGATGAAGGAGCTTCTCTTCCTGGGAAGAGTGAATAGGTGACTGTTCTGATTACATTCATTCATTCTTCCCACGGCTCTCAACACTGGGGTGGGGGAGGTAATTTTTCATACCGGGCACATGCAGAGGTTCCCATCATTAATGTGTGTGGGGTGGGTTTTTTTCCCGCATATGACCAATTACTCCATTTTCCCTGCAGAGCCATCCAACTAAAACTGAACCCAGCAAATTACAATGAATACCGACTAATCATTGTAAGGATTTAGCAGGATCATTTGCATATCTGCATACACTGAGAAAGAACTGATGACAGAAAGAGAAATGTTCCTTTAAACAGCATCTTCATCTTGAGGAGACAAGAAACATCACAACAATAACAGCGGCACTACAAGGACATTAAAATCTAATTCAAATGATGCATAGTTTGTGCAGAAGTAGATGATAAAAGCCAAAATGTCTTAATCAGATCGAAAGATGAGACCGACATGCCGAGTAAAGCAGGGTTTCCACTACCACTTTCTTGGCTATTTGGCTCAAAAAGTGCCCCACCCACCATGTAGTCATGACACCGCTAAGACGATACCGCAGTGCCGTCACTACATCACAGCAGTGTCACAAGACACTGCCAAGACCTCATCTAGACCTGACAAAACATCAGCAAGAATCACCACACAAATACAGGACGATGCCAGTACAACATGCCACGGCATGTAAAAAATATCCACAAGACGTGGCTTGTATGTCTCGAGGGAAAGCGCTCAAAAACCTCCTATAAATACAAGTACCGGTATATATTTTCCCCATTATGAAATACGGCCAATGATTATGAATGACGGATGCTGCTGCAGGCTGCAGCTGAAGAAGAAGAATGTCTGCAGTCACGTGATCTTGACTGCGTTTTGGAGGTTTCTGTGTGGTGCCTGGTGGGTTTTGTGTTGCATTCAGGACAGTACCTTGCCAGTACAGGGCAATTTTTTTTCCCCCATACATATCGCCAAGAATACTCATGGCTCAGCAAGATGTTATCACAAAATCACTGACAAGACAAGATCCACCACCAATGTATCGTCACAACGTGAAATGACCCATCAAGACGCCGGATTTTTTTTCCCTCAAAAATTGTTGTGGCGCGGTGTGGGTCCTCCCAGCCCATGACAACTCATCACGATGTACGATCTACCATGACATGGTGCCCAACATCAAGACATTAATAGGACTCACCAAGACCATTGGAGCTAAAATGGAGGTGCATTTTTACATCATTAAACTTTATGGGCCCTATCTTGATATTACATTACATTACATTGCACTTGGCAGACGCTTTTATCCAAAGCGACTTACAGAAGAGGACATAAACAAGTTTACAGAAATGCAGGAAAACAGAGTAAGCGAGGTGTAGAGTGTTAGTATAACCAGGTTACAGGACAGTGTGGGTGAGTGGAGGTAAGATAGTTATGAAGGGAAGTACTCTCGGAAAAGGAGAGTCTTCACGAGCTTCTTAAAGGCAGAGAGGGATGTCTCCACTCTCGCAGCAACTGGTAGCTTGTTCCACCATTTCGGGACCACAACGGAGAAAAGTTTGGATATTCTATGACACATGGCCTGAAACGCAAAGCACAGGTGCATTTGGGCCATGTCTGCCCACACACTGCCGTTTATGCGGCGCAAAATCAGGTTCTGCGCACAGAGGGGTTGGACAAGGTCATGGGTGTGTTGTGGGCATAACATAAAAATCAACCAATCAGAGTGTAATCTCTCATTTCCTTTAGGACAAGTAAACCAAATGCTTGTGTTTTGCTAGAGGGTGCACATATGTAAGAGGTTTTCTGGTGAGGACACACATCGTGTGCAAAAAGCGCAAGCGCAGCAAGCAAAAGTACAATGAAATACTTGGAGTATAGTGACTGCTATGACAGTTGGATTAACAGCTGTTGCATCCACTGTTATGAGTGAAGATTGTGTAATGACCACCATGCATGCACCGCGATAGGTGGTGATCTAACAGCTCATAGTTGATCCGTACGGACCGCCCCCAGTTCAGCACGCACGTGAACTGTGGATTAATTGCAAAGTTTACATAATTGTGTGATTTTGTGTCATTGTGACTTGTTTTTAAAGTGAGAACTGCGTTAACTTCGATTCAGTTGCGGTGAAATCTCACCGAGTCGCGCAGCTGCAGGTGCTGCAGGAGCTGCGCGTGCATGTAAATCGCGCGAACGCTTGTCTGTTAAAACAGCCTCGTGTTCCGTTAAAAACAGCGCGCTGCCCTTCTGGGTCCAAATGGAGAAAGAATCTTTCAAAACCTCAGC
>OMMV01056688.1:1931-13834 GCA_900302635.1 Chatrabus melanurus
CCCCCCCACACACGGCGCAGGAGATTCATGACCAAATGTTCACGTTCACAAGCTGCTTCATCTCCCCTGTTTAGACATACATCCCCGGCAGCCCTGCAGCGAGTGCAGATCACCAAACACGAGCATTTAGGCCCCACATGTGATTAGGTGGCTTCAGAAGGGGCACACTCAGATTGGCGTTTCCATCTGGAGCGCATGGTCTTGGTGTTTGCATGGCGATCATAACTAAATACGGCCAGGCTTGCTTTGTCTTAGGCGAGAACCTCGCATCTGACCATCCACGGGCTGTTAGGTTCAGATAGATGTGAGCATCGACTGTTCTTTCCAATCAAACCTTTTCCTTTAGATCCATTTCACTTGTGGATGAACATTAAGCTGCTTCAATATAAATGCTTTTTATTTCTCTTATCATTCTTTGTTCTGTTTCATGTGCGCCTTTGTGCCTCTGGGTTCACAGTTGTATGGGACTTAAGTGTGGGTGTTCTTTATTCAGATCCTTTAGAGATGCGTTCCTTATATTGATTTAGGAGAAGATGTCTCATTAAAAAAAAGCGAGAGAGAGAGCGAACAGCTTCAAATCTGAACTGTGTTTGTGTTCCTTACAGATGATGTGCCTCCATACTTTAAAACAGAGCCAGTGCGAAGCCAGCTCCATCTGGAACGAAATAGGCTGGTGCTGACCTGTATGGCTGAGGGGAGCTGGCCTCTGGAGTTCAAGTGGATCCACAACAGCACGGAGCTGACCCGATTCTCACTCGAGTACAGGTGAGGCCTGCAGTCAGCAGGATGGGATGGGCGAAGTGAACAATGTGTGGTACTGACACTTTCATTGACAAAACTTAGTACTAAATCCATTTCGATGGTGAAAATTTCTAAAATTAGTGAAACAGAGATGGATGCAGAGTAGGTAGATCAGTGGATAGGAGTTGGGCTACCAATATGTAGACCTGGGTTTGATTCCCAGTCACACTACCTGTCTGTGTCCTTTGATAAGACACACCATCTGCATCGTCTCAGTCCACCCAGCTGTAAATGGGCATCGGCCTTGCCTGGGGAAGTAACCTGTGATAGACTAGCATCCCATCAAAGGGGAGCCATAGACTCTCATTGGCTTCATGCTGCAGAATCCAGGGGTAAGCACAGGCACTCAGGCCTGAGGGCTTATATAGCACTTCGTAGTCTGTCAAGGAGGTAATGTTTTCATTATCGACTGTGTGTCAGGAGAATATCTCAAAAAGAAATGAACAGATTTCAATGAGTTTTGGTGGAGACATTGGCCTTGAGTCAAGGAAGAGCTTCTTCAATTATGGTGCTGATCGAAAGACACAATCCCAAACCATCCTATTGCATCTGGTGAACTTTGATACACCAAATTGATTGAAAGAGTAACTTTATTTTGCCTATGTAATATCCTGTAGACATGTCTGCCACCTGCTGGATGGTTAGTGGATGCTGGATAAATGATCAACAATTATGAACAGCTATGGTTAAAAGTCACGTTTGTTCGCTTGTCATGTGTCATGTGCTCGTCGCTCCATTCCACCAAGCAAATTAACTAGCAACTGGGGGAAGAAACATCATGCTCACTACATGGACAATTTTGGGACAAAATATACACAAGAATGGGAAAATAAAACCAGAATTCAACACTAGATGCAACATATGTCTGGGGAAGGTACCAAAACATCTTGCCGGTACTGCAAATTAGTGATGGCTAACTCAAAACACTGCTCCGGAATGTTTTGAAACTTCTTTCAAACATTGTTCCATCGTCATATTCGTGGCTATTCTGCAGGATTCGAGTATGATGCTCCCCTAATCTTTGGTGGTCTGGTGGACCCTAAGATGGCTGAAGAGTCGCAGTCTTGTTGCACACTGCTTCTGACATAGATTTGGAGGCGCCTGTGTGTGAAATCTTTTAACGTGGGGATGTCATTGCACGCCAACAAACACAATCCTTGAGAGCTCTTTGACTAGGTTCAATGGCAGGGAGTCCCCAACAATTGGGGTTTGAAGATCTGCTGCAACCTTCATCCGCTTTCACAGACGTTGGGTGTCCCGATGGATTTCACCTCTTCTGCCTGATCCGCTGTTGAGGACTTACTTCACCAGAGCCCCTTTTGCCGTTGTGTTTTCAGGGTTCCTATTAAGCCGTCACAGCTACCATAGTGGCCCGGGATCTGAGGACGCCACCGTACTTCGCCCCAATAGGCAGTCCGTTACTTGATCCAGGTGCCACAACGGGGAAGCAGGGTTTGACTTCTGGCACCCAACATTGTTCCAGTGTTCATATTGAAAAGAAAGACATCATGAGCTGTGATAAATGGTGCCTCAATATGTCACCAGCTGATTTGAAACAAATGCTATGACACATTCCATTCGATTAGCCCCATCTGGAATTGAAACATATTAAAACACAAGTGAATGAACTGGTATCACACTGTTTTTGAATTTCATATTTAAAGGCTACAGTCAGCATAGGGTCTGTATGTGCTAGCATGTATACGTTGCTTGTCTCCTTATTGCCAGACAGATATTAGTGACAGTTCTGCCAGGTTTAAAAGGAAGATTTGTGACCATGAATGATCACTTAGTATTAAGCCTTGTTAATGCTACTGCATCGCGGCGATGCCGTAATGACGCAAAGCCCTCTGCATCACTGCAAACCCCCTCCGAGCCCTACGCCGTAGCCTGATGTGCACCTCCCAAAAATTGTAACTACACGTCGAGATGACGCAGACCGCAAGGTCCGCGGTCAGTCTCTGGGCAGCATCAGTTGGCTTGCTGTGTGTGTTCTGGTGGTGTATGAATGGTTGCACATGACATACGAAAGTTCCTGAAATGCATTTCCCCATCCATATGTCACAGAGTGGTATATCCGCCCGTCCTCCACCTCAATTCATTCAGTGGATGTACAGACCACCTCCACACGTGTCTTCTCTTTCGTTGTCGTCGCCACATTTGCAATAAACGCATTTGTTGTTCAATGTTGATCATCTCCAACTGAAACACCACTCTTTAAAAAAAAATTTCTCTCGGTTGCAGTTGTTCAGACCGCTAAAACAAAGCCGAAAAGTAAACAAGTAATCAACAAATTCGCGGCCCCTTCCGTTCCGGCGGTGAATTGTACAGCGACACGGACCAACACGACGCAGAACTTTGAAAGGTGCACGGCGGCGTCAAAGCTACAGCGTGGCCATGGCATAGCATTGCCACAGAAGCATAAAAGTGCCTTTACAGCCAGGTGCCCTTTGGCATGCTAATCCTTCCGTGTTCTACCAGTGTTTTAGAAAGCACATCAGAATCCAGATTGTATCGTTATGAGATATTCAAATCAAAATGGCTATAAAGTGGTCTAACGCCAAAATTAGGCAACTGCTCTACATCATATCCACGGCAAATCCACTTCTGAAACAGTGAAAGTCATCTGTATGTAATACATAGCATTGTGCTTTGACAAGTATCACCTGCAAGTCAGCAAATGTCAGACGATCGTTAATGCTCTTTTCAAGACATACTGTTAGGTTTGGACAAGCTATGAAGGATCTTGCAACAAGCCAAGATATGAGTATGAAAGTCGAAATATAGCCGGTGTAACGGTGAAATAGCACCTACTGTGTTGCAGCTTACATATCTGAAAAGGCTTTCTGCATTCTTTTTTCTATCTCTCCTTTCTCCTTATGACTCTATAACCTCCATCATCCTCTCTAGAGATTCAGCGAACAAGCGAAAGGCATGACTGAAGGTTAGGGTAAGAGATAAACCTTCTTTAATAGTAACTGGAAGATCCTAATCATGCGGCAAACATTGCTCTTATCTCAGAGAGTGGTGCGTCTGCGGCAAATGCTTGCGCGGTCGCAAGTAGGAGTGTAAATGAAGCACTCGAGAATTGAAAGAAAGCTCGTTGACACGGTTTGCTGATCTTTACTGAACTTGTTGTGTTGGGAGAGAGAGAGCGCGTGTGAAAACAAGCGTGAACGAAAGACCGACATTGGCCTTGTTGATGGAACTGGGACTTTCTCTCAAAATCTCGAGAGACAGATAAGACCACGGTGGGAACATTGAGGTGGGAAGGGCAAAAGTGACACGCACATGCTCGCATTATTGATCAGTGTGGACCACACTTGGGAATAACACTCTTAGAGCTTCAGGGTCCTTTTGACTTTGTTATCCGGTGAGAGATTGAGTGCTAGAACGGGTGATTAAACAGGCAGTCAACCACAAAGCGGTGCTGGAACAAGTGTTTGTGTATGTTGTATGTAAGCATTTTGTAATGGGGGTTGACATTAAAGTTTTTAGTCCACCGTCCCAAGAGGTGGGCAGTAACCTTTCACGTTTACCGGCCCCATTCCAAAAGCCATAAACAAGGAATGCAAGCATTTTCATGCAATAAATAAGCGTGACCTGCGAAACATGCAGGTCACATAGATTGACTTGTGAGCAGAGATCTTTGGTTCAAATCCCCATCAGACCAGAAAATCAGCTTCTGCTGCTGCAGCACATCTATTTCAATGATTAATGTGTTGTGCATGGAATCCAGAGTTGCTTTTCTGAATACCTTGGCGCTCATGAGTGGTTATTTGAATTACTGCTACTGGTGGCTTTCTATCAGCTCAAACCAGTCTGGCCATTCTTCTGTGACCTCTGGTGTCAACTAGACATTTTCACCCAGATGAACTGCCGCTCCTTAGATGTTTGTTCTTTTTTACCCCATGTTAGAGATAGTTGTGAGTGGAAATATAAGTAGATCAAAAGAAGTCGATCAACAGTTTGTGAAATACTCAAAACGAGCCTGTCTGGCAATGAGTGTATAATTGTAATGTAGAATTTCAAAGATAAAAATAAACACCACTTGCTTACAACTTTGGATGTGATGGTTAGATTTTAAATTGGCTTAAAAGCACCCAGATTTTATGAGGACTAGGCATTTTCCAAAATCAACAAGATCTGGACAAGTGTTGAGAGAATCATTTCTTTTAATCAAGCCTGCCTATCTTAGTGGCTACAAATCATTTGTTTTTCATTTCTCATCTGATGTTTGCAATTTTTAAAATAAATTTCCAAAGGCTTCTTCTGGATAGATTTTAGTGCCTTCAACAAAACTCTTGTGAATTTCTGTTCAGTAAATATCTCATACCACAAAACACCTGAAGTGCCAGCACAAGACCTGGAAGTACACGGAGAAGTCCAAGTACATGTTGACAACAAAGGCTATTGAAAATAATTAATATTTTAATTCATGGCATGCATCAAATCACATTGAAAAAAACAAGTTACAACTTAAAATTCCTAAAATCAAAATTCCTACACAATGTAAAATAAGACATTAGATTTCTTTGTTGGCGCTGCTGCCACTGGCTAAATTTATGTGGTTTCAACCAGGACTCCATCAGGAACTAAGTGCATGTTAATAATAAGGTGCCATTGCAGTAGGTTCGATGTTCAGTGCTTGCATTGACTGGGTATTGGGTTAGGTTGTGGAGTGAAAAGAGTTAGGTACCTTTGTTGGTGAGGAAAGGTTTACTTATCTTTACTTTGCAGATGATGCTGTGATCTTTGTGGAATTAATGGATGCCCTGATTGCAGCACTTGAAAACTTGAGAGCGGACTCAGAATTTATGAGTTTGCATTTGTTCTGGATCAAGACCTGTACAGAGGTGTGTATATACCTTTGCATGAGAACAAAGGTAGAGATCTTTATGGTTCTGCACTGAAAAAAAATGAAAGTTGAATAAACTTAAAAAGGGGTTCGATTCCTGGTAACACTACCTGTCTGTATCCTTGGACAAATGACTTCATCTGCATTGTCCCACTCCACCCAGCTGTTATTGGGTACCAGCTTTGGCTGGGGTAATAACCTGTGTTGGACTGACGTCCTGTCCAGGGGGAGTCATAGAATCTCGTTCATGTTATGCTACAGAATCCGGGCATAAGCACTGCCACCAATGGGCCTCAGGGCCCACGACTTTGTTCTTCTTCATATCCAGAATGTATAAGTGTACAAAGATAACGATTTTTGTGGATATACGAATTAGAGTGACGATTTGATTTGAAAACTACACCTATTGCAATGCTAAGATGCTTAAACTTGGCAAATATTAGGCAGCTCAAGCAGCAAATGTTTGATATTAGTGATATTTCATACAAGGCCAACAGCTGTGCCCCCTTTGTGCATGTGTGCAAAGGAGATATAAAGTCAATATATTTGACTTCTACATGTAAAACCACAGATTTGTGCAGTGCTTCTAATTCCTCATTTGGCTCTTACCCTTTGCCAGCAGTGTATTTGAGCAGAGCAGTGACCCATATTAATGAGGTTATGGCAGAGGTCCCCAGTGCTGAGGGCTGCTTTAAGTATTGACACCACGTGACTTGACCTTGCGTCCTCTGGCGACCGATCAATACTGCAAGGTGTATGCACGGGCATTACTATTTAACATGTAGGTGTGGTTATGTGAGAGTGAGAGGACACTGGAA
Source organism: Chatrabus melanurus (assembly GCA_900302635.1). Lineage (NCBI taxonomy): Eukaryota > Metazoa > Chordata > Actinopteri > Batrachoidiformes > Batrachoididae > Chatrabus > Chatrabus melanurus. Next base: position 8,409 of record OMMV01056688.1, read on the forward strand.
GGCGAGAGAGTGGCACAGTTTTGTGATAGGCTGTGGAGAATTCTAGTGTGGAGGGAGAATAAACCTCAACATTGGCCATTGTCTGATAACAGGGAAACCAACACGCTTCATCAGTATCAACCAACCACTCACACGTATGGTCCCAGTTTCATTTTTGTCAAATTAAGAAAAAAATAATCTCCAAATTAAAATTCAGCTCAATTAAGAAGGGAGATCTTATCTGATATAATTAAGGGTTTTTAAAGTCATCCGCCTGTGAATTATCCCTCACACAATGCTGTGGATCAATACAAAGAAAAGCACTTCAGCTTTCTATCACATGAACAAAAAACTCAGGGGTGATTACCTGGCATGCCATCAGTTTCTACGCTACCAATTCAACTAGGAACTTAATTAAGGGAGTTAATTATTAACCAAGCCCCAAGAGTCATTTTTGTCAATTGCTGCTTGGCTGGGATGGTGGAGTGTAGCCTTCTTTTCTTTGGGAGTTTTTCTTCACCACTGTTGCCAATGTGCTTGCTCAGAGGGTGGGTAAGGTTAGACCTTACCCTTGTGAAGCACCTTGGGGTGACTTATGTTGTGATTTGGCGCTATATAAATAAATTGAATTACATTGAATTTGAGGGCACTCCTTCTTGATGTCTGTATTGTATCGAGAGGAGCTGAAGTTAGGCCTATATAGGCCCCGAGGCCCATTCGTGCCGGTGTTTATCTCCGGTTTCCGTACCATGAAGTGGATGAAAGTCTACAATTCCCCCTGGATGGGATGTCAGTCTATCACAGGTTACTTCCACAGCCAAGATGGGTACCCATTTACAGTAAGGTGGACTGGGACAATGCATATGAAGAGACTTGTCCAAGGACACAGACTGGTATCCTGAAGCACCTGGTATTGATCCCTAGGTTATATATTAGTACGCCAACTCCTATCCCATTGAGCTAACTGCTCTGCACAAAACTCAGCACGCCATCAGTTTCTAGACTACCAATTAAACTAGGAACTTAATTAAGAGAGTTAATTATTAACCAAGCCCCAAGAGCCATTTTTTTGTCAATTGTTTCTTGGCAAGGTTGGTGGAGCGTGGCCTTCTTTTCTTTGAGGGCACTCCTCCTTGATGTTCATATTGTGTCGAGAGGAACAGGCGGCTTCCCAATTAGAGACATCAGTCTTTACAAAAGCAGATGTAATCTCATCGACGGTCGGTCACAACAGAAAATGAAATGGCATTACGGCAAACACATTCCAACCACGGCGTTAACACTAAAAAGTCCAAATGTATTGACTTGTTGTCCGTGTGCACATAATGTTCCTTCCTTGTTATTGACAGTTTTTGATGAGTGAAAATTCGTTTCTAAACAAAAGATATTGTCTTGTTCGGCGCTAGTTTTCACAGACACCAAAATGTTGAAAATGAGATGAACATTTTCACAGCTGCAGTAATAGTGTCACTTCGGTCTCCATAGTAGTTGCACCTTTTAATGTACACATTTATTCTCAAGAGACACAAAAACAGGTAGGTTGGGAGGACCATCAAGGTACAATTCATTATTCAGTGCCACATATTTCCAAAAAAAAAAAAGAAAAAGCCCCCAATCCCCCCTACGTTTCCTCAAAAACACATCTTTCTCTTTTAATCCCCTTATTTTTGAACCTCCACTGAGCATGTAATTTCATGGTGGCTTTGAACAAATTAACACAAGTTCAATACAATAATATTTGATGTCTACAGGGAAGAGATGACAAACTCTGCTGTCGAATGAGATGGAGATGAAGGAAAAGCGGGGGGGCAAAGTAATCAGAAGCATGTTTCTCTCTGTGTACGTGTATCACCAGTGATGAGGGTCCTCAGACATTCACGCACAGTCATGATGTGAGACGCATGATTTCGTTTCAGGCAGTTTAATTAAAAAGTAAAGTTTCTTCAAAACTTACCTTTAAATAAGATTGTGTAATGTTTGATTTTGACTCTGGTCCCTGATTGTAGTCCTGATTGCTTCTTTGTTGTAATTATTGCCACGTCATTTGAAGAAAAAAAAAAAAGACTAAATTACAATGAAACCAAAAAGGATCTTTAGTATCTGCTGGTTTAAGATGTTTTATGCACCGAATTGTTAATCTACCAAAGAGTAGCAATGAATTAGAAACTTGCATTTCACGGGTACAGTGGCCGTGCATTGCGATCATGCGCCAACACAAAGTGAACAACTGCACCACTAAACACATGGTCTAAACAATTATAGAAAAATACAAAACTTTACTGCTTCACTGCTTCACCTCAGGTAGCTTTGGTGGCTGCTCTCCGCTGGTGTACTTTGACATGTTGGCCCAGATCCATTAACTTGCCAGAAAACCTCTCACTTGAGTTTTACCAAGTTCCTGGTCCTGGTCCATCTCTGAACTGGGGATGACAAATGACAGTCTGATTGATTCATTTCATGTTATGCCCAAAACACACCCATGACTAATTGCCCTTCACCAGTACACGTCGTGAAACTTACTAATCTGTACACCTTGTGTCCATGCGGACCCCACCAGAACTTCTTGCAGATATCTGTAACATAACTAGATCGGGTCACTTTGGAACTATTTTGAAAAGAGACGTTTGGGTGATCTGGCTGATAAACCACATTTCATTTTGAAAGACTTTTGAGAATTGTTTTTCTCTTTTTTCGAACACAACTCTTCAGTATAAAAATTCAATACCTACCCCTGCTCCCTGCAGTTGCTTTGATGCAAATATCCTGAATAACAACTGCTTTGACAGTTCAGTAGTTATGAAATATTGATGCCAAGCTCAAAATGTTGCTATGGAGTCTGACCAGATACTGTTATATCAAATTATTATGGCGCACACAGTATTTAATCAAACTGGATTAAAATAAGTGAAATTGAAGACAACTGTATTGTTGTCAATTACATAAAATTTCAGCTGAATAAGAGTTCAGAAAATGTCTCAAAAAATAGTTGCACCGCACCTGCTCTGGCCTGTCCTGAGACGAGCATGAACACGGCTGGGGTAGCTGGGAGTCCACTGAGCTGCAGAAAAAAACCCGACACATTTGCCGAGCGGCGTGCCTGCTTGGGAAGACTTTGCTGGACTCCTGGCCACCTTGCACTCAGCTCCGGGTGGTCCGGTGCAGGCTCGATGCACCTCAGTGTTCAATATTCAGCCTGAGCATAATTACCCCAAGATATCAACGGTTGAGGACGGAGTGTACACCAAGTTCACCCAGATTTACATAGAGTTGCACTGTGCCTGCTCCAGGCCGTCCTGATCTGAGTGTGGGTGGGGCCGAACACCCCGCTTTTCTAGAGTTTTTGCCAAGCGGTGTGCCTGTTTGGGAGGACTTGACACCGAACTATACCAGTCGAGAACTGTTTGGGCAAATAAGCCGTGGTGCACCGAGTTGTTACAGCGTAAAACGGCACAAAATTCGGCTAGGGGTGACAGCTGCTTTATAATCACTCAGTCTTGATTGAAGTTTAAATACACACATGTATGCACTGTAACTAATAGTTCAGGTCAGCCCACACACTTTTGAAAAAGAACTATATGTCTGTCCTGCACCTCCCATTGGAGAGACTGATGATGAAAGAATCCTTTACAGTATAAAACAACACAAATAGGCATTTCTCTTACTGTTTTCTTTGGCCGGGAGGAAAATGTGTCGCCGGCTGATCTTCCTGGGCCCTAAAGGCTCCAAAAACTGGCCCGTCAGCTCGCTTACTTTCCCTCATCCAGCTGGCACCAACAATGTGGACAGTTTTCTTCATTTTTGGCACCATCCAACACATCCATTACGCATATCTCACAGCGCCACGCGTCATTCTCACTTCTGCTTTTTGCTCATTTTTACACTATCACTGAGTTAAGTTGAAATAATGTATTTTTTTTATTCAGCCAACACTCTCGGCACTGAGGTTTATCTGAAAGCTTTCGCTGTACACCTGCTCTCATGGTCGCTCTTCAAGGCCCTGCAGTGAAGTGGTGAATAGGCAATGAAATAAAAAATAAAAGAAAACATAATCATCTAGTGAATGACAGAATTCTTGAGATCAAAACTCATAATGTAATAAAATGTACTACTCCAGGCCATGAGGGAGTTATTAGTGGGGTATCGTGCAGATTTGTCTACAAGTGTGAAAATTGGCACAGATGTAGGCCAGGTCATACTAAATTCATTTTTGGAGAGCATCGGCCGGAGTCGACGATCATTGGAGCCGCCATATTGGACAAATCCAATATGGCCACCAACTTCACAACCATAGCCATAGGATTATGATTGAGGGTTCTTTTAATAGGTTTTTGACCTCAGAGAATCCAAATCTGCACTCTGTTTTGACATAAATTAATGGAAATAGGTGTATTTAGTGGCTGAAAGCATATTTTGTCTAAATTAAATTCATTTTGGGGAGCCATTGGCGGTATGGCACAGATGTGTCTACAAGCATGGACAAGCTGGAGCCCAACAACTGGCGGCAATCTTGGATTTATCTATTATGGCCGCTCAAATGATTGCTAACTAGGCCCCCTCCAAAAATGAATTTAGTATGCTCTACTTTATATCTGTACCAAATTACATGCTTGTAAACATATCTGTGCAATACCCCCTAATGGCTCCCTACAGTCAATTTAATTTGGATAAAATATGCTTTCAACCACTAAATGTATGGAATGACATTTGTTTCATTATTAAGCAAACAAGTTGACAGAAATCCAAGCAAAAATGCAGCTTTGAGAACAAAAATCAAGGTTGGCATTTTAAAACCTATTTAATAAAATTACTGTGAATCAGTCCTATTTCATTTCAAATCCTGTTTACTTAATAATGAAACAAATGCCATTCCATATAAATGAAGAGCTCTTTTCCAAAATGCTATAAATCCATTTTAACTGCTTTGAGAAAAATGACATTTATTTACCCAGACCCACAGATTTTACAAACATTCATTTTATGCCGTTAAAACAGTATATTGGCACAGTCTGAACATGCTCAACAATAACTGTCAAATCTAACAACAATGTTGTTCATTATAAAAACAATATTTTTTATTATATGTTTTCCAAAATGCTAGAAATCCAGACATTCATTTATTCCTTCTTTCTTTTTAAAAGAAAAGAACATGCAGTGGAAATCCTGTAGTGGATTTCAAAGTACCATCTTTAAAAAAATGATAAAAAAAATGGTGCATCGTGCACTACAATCTATTTTCATCATTTTTTTATCACCTCAATTAAGGCGGTGTTTCTGTATGATGTAACAATTATCACATTGCATATCAGGTTTTGGGTTTTTTTTTTTGGAATACAGCTGTAATCTTGGGCCATTGAGAAAGTGTGTGTGTGTGTGGGGGGGGCTTTTAATCATCTGAGGTAAAATTAGAGCATGGGGGGGTTAGTCACTGTGAAAACCCTCATAGAATT
>OMMV01056689.1:0-13635 GCA_900302635.1 Chatrabus melanurus
TTTTTGCATGCTGCAAATTGTAAATGTGCACTCTGCAAGTCAAATGGCCACTCAAATGAGTGAATTCACCTCACATGTCTGGACATGCCCGTCTTTGTTTGTTTTGTTTTTGTGCAGGTATACTGGAAAACCACGCAAAATGAGAATCCCCTAAAGCTCACATGATTAGGAGAGGAGCTGGCTGTCAGTGTGTCAGCTGACAGTGCACTTATGATTTCAGTTTTGGCTCTAATTATTGCTTTATAATCGTATTATTATAACTGGGTCGAAACCGACCCTAACGACACAAAGGTCATAATTTCAACCAGAGCATTTTATAATTTAGTGAAAAGATTTTTTGTTTGTTTTATTTTGTTGAAATAGAGGTTCCTGACAAAGTCAAAAAGCCTTGATGCAATAAACAAATTTATGTGATTCTTTTATGCATTTAAAATTTAAAACGGGTCGGTGCCGACCCTAACACAAGAGGAAGGTTAAATCATGTTGTCTGTTCTCTGCACTGAGGTCACACTTTGTACTCACCATTACAGTATGTGGGGAAGATGAGACCAAACAAGTATCATTCTCTTCAAAAGGGTAGCATTTTAGGACAGTTGCATTGCAATAAGTGAAGTTCAAACACTTATTCAGGTTTTCCCTGAATTGATATGAAATTAAATATGTGCATTAAGATGAGTGCATGAATAAAGATTATATCTGGCAAACATGAATTTACAACAATGTGTGTACAACACACGAGTCCCCACTAACAGAGTGACATGATACATTGTAATGGATGGACTTCGGCACAGTTGCCAGGGTTGGTCTTCAGGGTCAAGAATGATTTATGCACACTGAAAAATAAAAACTCATCAGCAACTGCTATGAGACACCTGGATGTCAAAACAATGACGTAATGATGTAATTCTGCATTGTTTGTTTCCTGTGCCTATCCAAAGTGAACTTGGTCCCATCAGGCAGTGCGGAATGTCTATGACTCATTCAGCCAAGATAGAAGAAGACCTACTGGTTCAGGGTGAGATTCCTACTGTACACCAGAACCTGAATGAAGGCTGGATCAATGACGGAGCTGTGCAAGCATGGCCCGTCGTTTCCTTGCAAGTAAAATTTGTTTAACCTCTGTCCTGAGCAGAATTCTTTTCTCATTCATGATGGGCAGCTTGGTAAATAATACTATTTGCGCACACCTAAGGTTAGACTTGAGGAACAGATGGATGTAGTTACTCTTGATCAGTTTTATCCCAATTTGGATCAAAATGATATGTTGCAAGGCATATATAAATATAAAGAACAAAGGATAAAGGAGTCATTTACTTTACACTGACTGACAACCTTTAAATGGGTTGGTTTCATGTGCAGACATTGTCAGGTTTAAAAACTGTTAAAAATACAAATATTTAGGCACATATTCATCCATCCATTTGCTTAACACAATTATTCCTGTTAAGGGTCATGCGGTGGGGGGTGGGATGCTTATCCCAGCAATCACTGGGCATTGGGCAAGAGGTGGGGTACACCCTTGGACAGGTCACCAGTCTATCACAGAGATGACACGTATAGACAAACGCATTCACATTCCCACTCACACACATTTAGAGTCACCAATTCACCAAACCTGTCTTTGGAAGTGGGAGGAAGCCGAAGCACATGGAGGGAACCCACACAAACACAGGGAACCCACGCAAACACAGGGAGAACATGCAAACTCCACACAGAAAGCACCAGGTTGGAAGCGAACCAGGAGAGCTCCTCACTGTGAGGCATCAGTGCTAACCACTAAGCCATCTTGCTGCCCTTATTCAGGCACACAAAGAAAAATTATTTCAGGTTCTGAATTTTCCAAATTAACATGGTTATTTCAGGAACACAACAAGGTTGATTTTGTGTTGTCGCTTAATATGTCAATTGCAGGTGAAACTAGATTTGGAATTATTGCACAAACTGAAAAAAAATGTTATGGTTAAAGCCCGACCAATATGGATTTTTTGGGGGCCAATACAATACTGATATTAGGTAGCAAAAAATTTCCGATACCGATATATCTGCCGATATATGAAGGTGATCATTTCTCACTAATGTATCCAAAATATGACAAAAAAATGCCAAACATATTAGGTTTATACATAAATAGAGCTGTCTGGGATCATACTCTGTCATCTTGGATTATTTTGTTCGAGCAACCAACCAGTGAACGTCACACTGCCATCACATTGCCTTCAATCAGATTGGCAGTCACTGTGTCACTTTCCTCAGCATTTGCATAAAATAGACTTCTTGTCTATGCTTTCCCACCCAGCATTGTAAACAATGCCGTCAGACCGCCCTCTGCTGAACAAAGTATGTAATGACACCATTTCCAACAGCCAAAGTTGTGTTCTGCATTGTTTATTAGGCAAAATAAAAGTTTTCGTATTGGTAAAAATAATGCTGATAATGATATGTTTCTGAAAGGCTCATATCGGCCAATATTATCAGCCAAATGATATATCAGTTGGGCTCTAGTTATGGTACTTGATGCCACTCTTTTGGCATAAAATTGGTTCCATGGTGTCCATTTCGATCTCAATTTTTTAAAAGTACTGTATTGTTCTGAAAATAAGATGACAATGATTATGATCCCCTTTTTCAAGACATATTTTTTGGAAAAAGACTTTCTGAAGACCAAATCTTCTTTAATCTGAAAATAATGCTAACAAAAGAATATTTTATAGGCAGCCCCTCATTTCTTTTTTCAACCACATACTGACACACTGACACTTTTAGGATCACGGTAATCTTTTCTGACTGTTAGGATTTTTAAGGCAGTCTTTTTGGGCTCGCCATCTACTAACATTATGCTCTCATACCATATTTCTTGGGTGCTCGAGAGTTGTTTGATGACTCTGCTATATTTATCACTATGAGCTTAAAGTTTGCTGGTTAAGTTACCTGAATTTTGAGGCACCTTTCTTTTCAAGATGATTACTGTGTTCCTCCATCATGCTGCACTGTAATCAAGTTAAAGGGATGAGTCATTTCAGTCCTGGGAGGCACACTGTTGTGGATGTATATGACATGTAAATGTCTAGACCTTGAATAAAAATATTTCCCTCAAAAAATCATCTTATATTTGTAACAATATGGAAATAGGTCAGGGCAGTCCTGTTCACCACTTTTTGTGACAACTCATTCATCTGTAAAACACCCTATTTATAAATATCTAATTTTCTGACTCATTCATTTGGTTTTTACTACAGGTCAGACACAAGATGTCATGCTTATTCCTTGAAATCTAGTTCAATCATTGTGGAGTAATCCATAATAACAAAGAAAATGAATGGGCCAAACAGAAAACATGAAATGCTACAGAGGGTAACACGTGTTTGGACAGATGTACACACTCATATTGGAACTATGTCTCACTTTCCGCTTCCAAATATGTGGCCCCAGCTGTTTGCAAACAATAGACAGCATTGACTCGCATGCTCTTTGAGAATTAATTTGGAAATGCAGCTGCAAGGAAGGTAATGCAATTTTGCTGTTTGTTACACTTCTGTAAACCAAGCCATGGTCCACATTTTGCCTCTGTGCTTGCAGTAAATGATAACAGATGTTCAGAATGGCCGACTGATTTATGACTGGTTCAGGTAAGCAAGCTGTGGAGTGTTCCAATAATTGCATCTTATGAATTCTGTCGATCAATAAGCAGAATAACGTATAGCTGTGTGATATTCCATGAGTCTGATCTGCAGTATGTTCTCTGCTTTCTGTGTCACAGCACTGCAGGGCGTGACTGGAGTGCAAAACATCTGTGGCATCCATCAGTGATCCTGACATGACTTTGTGTCTGAGTGCGGTTTAATCATTGCAATCCTCTACCCCCCACTCTGTAGTGACTCATCCTGCTTGACTGAGACCTTCTCACCACCCAAATTACAGCACAAACTACCGTGTAATCCCCCCTCGCAAAAGGCGGATCAAAATATTTTTTGCTGTAAGATATTTTTATCCACCAGCCAGGCTGACTGTTAATTACAGCAAATATTCAAACATTAAAATAAAACTGTCAGCGCTCTTTGATACAGCAGTAATTGCAACACCATCATTACCTCCACGTACATGTTCAAACACAGCTTTCAGCTGTGTTTGATTGTGGGTGCAGATGTTGATAAGTGCAGTCCTGCAATATGTTTAATTGCATATTAATGACAGTGCACAGTGAATTTAAGTAAGCTGATTGATTGTTTTTTTCTTAATAGAGGCAGTTTATTTAAGTGAAATAAGCAGCTCAGCAATCAACAATTACTTGGTGTTAATGCCAGACATTAAGTGCCTAATTGTATCAGGACATCCACCTGTGTGAATGCCTCTGCCCTCATTATGTCCACACATTTAAACAATTACTTTAAAAGCCTGCAAGAATCGACAGACAATATTCCAAGGCATTGGAAAAGCCTAGGCATGTACCCTGCAAAATGCAGTGAGTAGATACACACACACAGACAGACAGACAGACAGACAGACAGATGGGTAGATAGATAATTTGATAACTCAAAAAAACAGGAAATGCTATCATCTTGTCACTAAAGCTTGTAATTTAAAACTCATTTAAAAAAGTGGTGAAATTTGACGCACCAGCTCAATCCAAGTAAACAAATTTGTTGGATTACTGGCTGCTGGCTCTGGTCACACATAAGACGTTTCCTCTCCTACTTGGCATGCCAGGTAAGCACACTGAGTACCTCCAGTTTCACATGATTGACTCTTCCCACAATCCAGTCATTTTGGGGTTCATCTGGTTCAAGAGACTTAATCCTCATGTGGAATAGGTCTCAGGTAGTATCACTGGATGGGGAACCCGGTGTACCACTATATATCTGTTTTCCGACTCTGCTTCTGAGCCCTGCAGATGCCAGCAGACGGCGCCTCCTCCCCTTTTCAATAAAAGCCGAGCCACCTCCTTGCCTCCACACAGGCACTACGACTGTGCCATCATTTGTCCCTCATCTTCCCCGGCTGGAGCTGGTTTCATCTTCGTAGAGAAGAAAGACAAGTTCCTTCGACCCTGCATTGACTATTGTGGACTTAATGACATCCTCGGCAAGAACAGGAACGCTCTCCCCCTCCTATCTTCTGCTTTTGAGCTGCTTCAAAATGCCACTATCGTCACCAAATTAGAGCTCAGAAACGCTTATCATCTGGTGAGAATACAGGAGGGGGATGAGTGGAAAACTGCCGTTAACACTCGTAGCGGACATTATGAGTATTTGGTAATGTCTTTTGGCATGACAAATGCACCTGCAGATTTACACTGAAAAAAAAGAAGCATGACCTCAGGTTGCACATGATCATGATGTATCACAATTAGATACACAAAAAAAAATTGCTATTTGGACACATTCTGATCATGTGCAACCAATGTACATATTTAAATCATGTAACGCCAACAGACTTTTTTTTTTGGTGTAAAGGTCCTGTCACACTATGATGTTTACCCCAACATTTGTTGAATGCAGGGAAAGGTCGAGAAAAGTGGCCAAATGTCAGCAAAAATCACATTACCGGAGTTTGTTAGCAAACCTCAAATGCAGCACGGTGCACCACAACATGGTGCTAGCGGAGGCGGGCATTAGCCAGCGCTCCATTAGAACAAGCAGGACTTTTGCCAACATGGCAACATGTGGGAGCGGGGTTCGAGAGACCACTATCCAGTGATTCTGAGCAGGTAGGGCGAAGCAGCACACAAACATTAGACAGCGGAGGCTAGCGGAGGCTAGCTGGCGGAGGCTAGCGGACACCAGCGTTTGCAAATACGTTTGTCTACGTTGGCCAAAACGTCTAGGTGTGACTGCGCATTAATGATCTTCTTAGGGACATGCTGAATGTGTTCGTTTTTGGCTATCTTGAAGATATCTTCATCTTTTCCAGCAACAAAAGTGAAAATGTTTATCAAGTAAAGCAAGTCCTTCAGTGGCTACTTGATAACCGACTCTTTGTGAAAGCTGAGAAATGTGAGTTTCATCAAGCCTCAGCCTCATGTTTGGGTTTTGTCATTTCCCCGGGCAATATAATAATGGACCCTGCTAAAGTTAGTGCTATGGTTCCTGTGGTCTGCCAATTTCTGTCGACATTTGATTCATAATTACAGTTTGGTTGCCGCCCCTTTACACTCTCTTACCTCCACCTACTCCAGGTTTCAGTGGTCTGAGGAAACAGAAAGCACCTTCTTGGTCCTAAAATGGCGCTTCTCTTCAGTCCTCGTGTTATCCATGCTCGATCCTGCACGGCAGTTTTTCGTGGAGATGGGTGCTTCAGTGGGAGGAGCGGCGGTCCTGTCTCAACACTCTTCTGAGGACAATAGGGTACATCTCTGTGCTTTCTTCTCTAAAAAGTTATGCTCAGCACAGCAAAATTATGACGTTGGCAACCGGGAACTTCTCGCTGTCAAGCTAGCCCTGGAGGAGTGGCGACATTGGCTCGAGTGAACCAGTCAGCCTTTTCTTGTCTGTGTTGCCCACAAGAATTTAGAATACATCTGCTCTGTACAGTGACATAACTCCCATCAGGCGAGCTGGGCTCTGTTCTTCATGCACTTCAATTTCATCTTATTGCCCTGGCATCTGGATGCATTGTCCCATCAATTTTCATCTGGCGAATCACCCAAAGATAAGACCACCATTCTGTGGTGACCCCACCTGTGTGGTCAGCAGTGTCTCGTGGGAGATTGAGGAGCTTGTTCAGCAGTCTCTGGAAGGAACTCCGGTTGCCGAAGGCTGCTCACCTTGCAAGTTGTTCATTCCTGATGGGTGCCAATCTCAGGTCCTGCAATGAAGGCACACTTCCAACTTCACCTGCCATTCCGGGGTGGGTCGCACCTCTAGTTTCACTCAGCAACGTTTCTGGTGGCCCTCCTTGTCTGTCACAGTCATGTTATGCCACTTCCGCTGGTGTTTTTATTTTGGTGTTTGCTGTTGTTGCTTATTTCCGCAGTTTTCTTCCTGTTCATTCCATTGCTCCATTCTGGCTTCATTCCAACTCTTTATCGAGATTTACACAATCATTATTTTAAAAACAAGTTACCATGACGATAAATCTGTTTGTCATGCTCTTATTTAAACTTTGCAATTAAGCCGAGGTTCATATGCGTGCCAAACCATGGAAGTCCACACGGATCATCAATAAGCATGTATGTATGTATATGTCTGTCTGTCTGTCTGTCTATCTATCGATACCTGCCTGCCTACCCGTCTTCATCCCCTCCAGTTTTTTAAGATAACTCAAAAACAGGTGTGTTGTCTGTAAGATGCAGATGTCTGTTTTCACAGAAAAACTGACCAAATCAAAACAAACAAACAAAAAAATTCTGATTGTTTGACAGCAGTTACATTCTAAAACTCAAACAGCATGGTCACAAGTCTACACAGCATTGCAGAAAGACTCTCAGCATATGCAGACTCTCAGCATATGTGTGGTTTTGAAGTGACAGGCATCTTGTTTGTCAGTTTTGTTCATTTCCAAAGCCAGTCTGGTGGTCACCAAGGCCACCGTTGTTAAAGAATGTAAAAAAAAAAAAAAAAAAGAATACAGCCACAGCTGCTGCTTTTACAGGATAAAGTGGTCATACTAAATAATAACTGAACTCAATAAGTCAAGTGTTATGTCTTTAATTGGCAAGTGCTGCAGAATAATGGAACAGTAATTAACAGGTTGCATGATGTTTTAGTGAAATAAAAAAGATCACACAGATTACAGGAGTGGTTGATTTGGACATAATCAAAGTGACTGCAAGTGGCCAAGCAAACTTTGATGTGAGGCTTGCTTTTTTTTTACCCCTGCTATTGAGATTAAACATAATGAGATTGCTTTCATGCCTTTGCAAATATCTTAATTTTAGGAATTCATTTTCTCTTGGCGCAAGATGCAATGAATAATAAAGTGGCAGGAAAGTTGCCCATCTGTGAAGATGGATAGGAAGCCTAAATCTCTTAAGGATAAATCTTAAAACCTGATTAGAATATCTTCAAACTGTGTATCTGAGAATATTCAGCTTTAGATGTAGCTTGTGGTATTGGACAATGACAAAGTAAGTGCGTGCTCCTAATATCTGTTGATCAGGCTAACAGATTCATTTCAGGATGCGAGTAGACATGTGACACTTATGTCTTCGGTGTGAGGTGAGCTGATTGTGGATGTTGAGGCGAAGAATAATGTTATTCCTTGTGTTGGTAACAGTGGAAGGCTTGGACAACAAAATGTAGATGAGTGGGTGAGTTAGTTGACCCCAGCCAGATTGTGTGTATGATAACTCAAAAACAATAAATGCTAACATCTTCCATCCATGCATCCATTTTCTAAACACGCTTATTCCAGTTAAGGGTTACGGGGGGCTGGAGCCTATCCCACTTGTCATTGGGCGAGAGGCGGAGTACACCCCAGACAGGCCACCAGTCTATCGCAGGGTCTGCTAACAACTTGCAACTCACAAAATTAGCAACCACGAGGAGAAACATGATGCTCACTACATGAGCAAATTCAAGAAAAATGTACAACAGAACAGGAAAGTAAAACCATAAATTAAAGAATAGATAGAGTGTTTGGCTTTGGAAGGTGCCATAAATTTTCATTGTTACTGGAAATTACTGATGTTAACTTGAAAGACTGCTTTGAAACTTTTTGCAACCTTTGAAACAATGTTCAAAACATGAGTCCGCTTGAAAAGGAAGACATTACAATACAAGTCGAAATACACAACAAAGCGAGAAAGTAAAACCGGAATTAAAGAACAGATAGAATGTGTGGCTGGGGATGGTGCCAAAACTTTTTGTCGGTAGTGTAAATTAGCATTGACTATCTCAAAACACTGCTTTGAAATGTTTTTCGAATCTTCGTTCTTGTAGTTAACTGACAGATTGCAACTGACCGAAGGTGCATGCCACCACTTACTGCACAGGAGTGTGCAGAGAGACTTTGCAGAGTATAATACTTATCTTAAAACAAACAAATAAATAAAATGAATTAAATTCTTCAGTCATTGGTTGATAGCCCTACCAGCTGTTGTTTAGCCATGGCAAAAAAAATTTCCCATGCATAAAATATTTGTGAAATGACGGGTCCCCTCCATGCGACAAACACCTGAGTAGTATATAAAAAGGCAAAGCCTGAGACGGCTTATTTATTTATGTTTGTTTTATTTTTATTTATTTATTTTACAATGTGTAGACAATCAATGACCCTGCTCTGACTGCAGCCTTTAATATAAAATTCATAATTTGATATGGATGCACATCCATGAACCATCCAACACTCTGGAACAATGTCCCAAAACACAGGTGTTGCAAAGGTTTGAAAACGTTGTGAAACAGTGTTTCAAGTTTGCCATCACTAATTTGCAGTACCGACAAAAAGTTTTAGCCTGACTCCAGCCACATGTTCTATTCATTCTTTAATTCCATTTTTTCTTTCTTGTTCTGTGTTTGGCCACATGGTGGGTATCATGTTTCTCTCCATGTTTGTGAGCATAACTTGTTAGCTGATGTTCAGGTGAAGGCGCGTGCCGGGCCACCAGGTGGCAGATATGTTTATGGGATATTACATAGGCAAAATAAAGTTGCTTTTCTGATTGATCTAGTGCATCAAAGTTAACCAATGTCTAATGACTTCATCCTCATTATCTACTCTTTTAATTTGGTGAGTTACAATCTAGCATTTATTGTTTTTTAGACGTTGCCAAAACAAGCTGGCTGGGATGGAATAATCCACCCACCCGACTCATCTACATATTTGTTGTACAAGCACTATGCTGTTACCAGTGCAGAGGAAAATGGTGTGAATTCTCACATTTTGAATGTTTTTCATTTTGTTTTGGTGGAGAAATCAATTTTGGCAAAAAACAAACACCATGTCCATTTTATGCCAAAGCAAGGCCAACAATGGTGGCAATTATTTTTTCCAGTTTGTTCAAGAATTGCAAATCTTTCTGCAGTTAGATTTTACATATTTCTCAACACCACAGAAGTTGATTTTTATATTATCATTTTTTTAAATGATGATGCATTTTTAAATGATTTATTTTGGTACAAAATACGAGCCCTTTATGTTTTGGAGTAATAAGCCTTGACTTTTGACTGAGGAGAAAATTGTTCAAAAACAACAAATGTCATACAAGATTTATGGACTTAAGGGGCTATCTCACTTGTGATTTTTCGCCAATTTGCGAATTGATTTTCCACGACTGTTTCATATTTTGTGTGAAATGCGAGTTTTATTTTGATTTGCGAGTATTTTTAGACTCCCACACTACTGTTGCACAAGTATTCAGCAAAATGTCCCAAATTGACAGAAAAAAGGCAAATAGACTGCAGAATTGCCGCATGCTATAAGTGTGACATTTATGCAGTAAAAAAGTGATTAAAAAAAGACTAGTTTGCGACTTGCAGCTGCCATACTACTGTCATGCAACAATAGTGAGGAATATATACGTCATAGTGCTGACAACAAGTGCAGCTGGTGTATACACCTGTGATTCCAGAGCCTAGCTGTCAGTTCCACACCATCAACTCAGCAAACATCATCATCTCTGGCACCAGAAGACATGTTCAAAATAGGTGCTGAGACTCCTGCCACTGTAAAAGTCGGCATTTGGATTTACATAATTGGGCCACAGAGGTGCATCTGTCAGCGGCTGGCAGTTGACATTCCATGCCAGGGCCAGACCGAGGTATTTGATAAGGGGGGGGCGCTGCTAGGGGGTTTGGGAGCCAGCCCCTGAACATTTTTAAATTAAAGGTACATTTTCCTACAATCTGAGACAATTCAAACATATATTTTGACATTTGGAACAGGTAATTTTTATAGTTTTATTTAAAAGTTGAGGCAGATGATAAACAGAAAATTACTTGATTTTCATGACACCAAATGTAGTCTTGTTTCATATTCTGCATTATGGTCAGAGGAGCACAGTGACAGAGTGCAAGTGATCTGGACACCTCCTACAGGCACAAACGTGTCTACTGGTGGATTTTATTTATCTAGATACAAAGTTGTTACACTTCAATAACCCTTTAAGAATTAGTATAATTGTAATGATAATTGGGTGGAGGTCGGGTGCGGATATCTACATCAGAGAAACTCTTTGGTGCAGGTGGATGGCGGGTGGATGATTTATTTTGAGCAGTGGGTTCGGGTGAAGTCAGAGCTGATCCCGACATCTCTGCACAGAACAGGTTGGATGCAAGAGGCAGACTTGGATGGTACAAGGTGAGAGCCACCTTGCATAAAGTCAATGCAAAGAAAGCAACAGATCCGGACTGTGTCACCGGAAGGGTGCTCAAGGCATGCGCAGACCAGCTAGCAGATGTCTTCACAACCATCTTCAACCTCTCACTACTGCTGTCTGTAGTTCCCACCTGCCTCAAGTCAGCCACCATTGTCCCAGTGCCCAAGAAGAGCAGAGTGAGCTGCCTAAATGACTATCGCCCCGGTTGCTCTAACTCCCATCATCATGAAATGTTTTGAAAGACTTATACTTTCTAACATTAAAGACGCCATCCCTGTTGACCTCAACCCGCATCAGTTTGAATACAGGGCAAACAGGTCAAACGAGGATGCCATGATAACAGCTGTCCACACAGCCCTCGCACACCTGGACAACAGTAACAACTAGTGAGGATGCTGTTTGTGGATTTCAGCTCAGCATTTAATACAGTTCGCCCACACAAACTGGTTTTCAAACTGAGCAACCTGGGCCTCAGCAGCTCACTGTGCACCTGGATAATGGACTTCCCTACTGTTTGGTAGGGTAAAGCTTTTACTGAAGGCAGTGCATCTTTGCCATGCTTCATCTTAGGGTGAACGGCATAATTTTGCCAGGATGTAATTGATATTGTTGATCCTCCTCCACAACTGCCAATAGACAATATGGTTTACATCCAACAGCAGAGCTGTCTTTCTTTTAGAGTTTATTGAGTCTGCTTGTTTTACCGGCCTTGACATCGGCTTCCTCAGCACACCTCTGCACAGATTATTTTACTGGCTCTAGCAGACAGAGATAACATCCTCAATAGTTTGGTGCACAAAGTGAAGAATAAAGCCGAGTTCCAGAACAAAGTTCCTATATAGGGACACTTTTGACATTTCTCTTGCTGTGTTATCACAGAATGTACATTTCTTCTTGCCAGAAATTCATGTCAATTTGTCATGAGTGCCACTAAAACGATTCCTAAACACATTTGTCAACCTAACAGTCGCAAAATAAAAAAGAAATTGTTACTGCAGAATGTTCACAGATAGTCCAGTTTACCAGATATCCACTTCCACATGATAAATTTTGCAGTGTTAAAATAACACTGCAGCAAGTGCACATGGCACCATTCAAAATAGTGTGAAATCAAATCAATTACAGTGTTAAATCAGCTCGATGAGAGTGTGAAATGAAGTTGACCAACAGTAACAGAGTTAATTTACAGGATAATATGACTGTATAGGACTTACGACTTTAAAAATGTAGAAAAGGACAATTGCAGTATAAACAGCACCATTCAGAGAACATGGTATATTTCATATAGCACAGTGCGTGCAAGTATATAGAGATGTGGTCAGTCCAATTTACAAAACAAACAAGAAGTGGCATTGAAAGAGTGCAACACCCAAGCCTTACATGTTTGATACAGATTCATGGAAATGAATTGATTGAAATTCAGTGTTAGCATAATATATGGTTTCTGTACTTTGTTGACATCTGATAAATTCTGTCCAAAATTTAACCACTTTGTTCTTTTTTAAAGATATTTTTGGGCATTTTTCAGCCTTTATTAGAGACAGTGAGTGAGAGAGAGACAGGAAAAGAGACATGCAGCAAAGGTCATCCAGGTCAGGATTCGAACCTGGTGACGTTACAGACCGCATTCTGCAGCATATATAGTATGCGCCTTAACCCCTCAGCCACAAGCACCCCAACCACTTTGTTCTTGACGAATACACAACCCTTCGATACTGTTTAATCCCGAAGACCAACAGAAAGGCAATATGCGTTAGTGATTAACCAAAAATGCAGACAGATGCAGGAAACCAGGTAAAGTATAAATAATATAAGTGTTTATTGGCAAAAAACAGAAACTAAAAGACTAAACAGGAGTCCAGGAGTAGTGATGCAAAACTGTCAAAAAATAACCTACACACCAAAAATAACTAATGCAGAAAATAACTGAAACGTGACTGAGGAAAACTAGAGGAGAACTCAATTCAGTTCAATTCAATTTATTTATATAGCGCCAAATCACAACATAGCCGCTCCAAGGCGCTTCACAAGGGTAAGATCTAACCTTACCCACCCCTTGAGCAAGCACAATGGCAACAGTGGTAAGGAAAAACTCCCTGGATGTTTTAGGAAGAAACCTCAAGCAGACCAGACTCAGAGGGGTGACAATCTGCTATGGCCATACTAAAAATGACAACAGATGAATAAGACAAAGCACAACAAGAAACATGCACAGAAAGAAGAAATCAGTGTCCCAATTGTCACACAGTCCCACACAGTAACCTAACAAACAACAGAATAGCGGACAGGAAGCTAACGTGAATGCCGGCAACTTACTCCTACCTCCTATGCAGCGCACGGGCTGGTAAATAAGGTTTTATTAGAGTAGGCAGGGGCTAGTT
>OMMV01056766.1:2425-12982 GCA_900302635.1 Chatrabus melanurus
CACCACGGCTAAGTGACTGAATCTGTTGCTCAACCAGCTGACATTTCTCATGATAAATTCATGGTGATGATGACGCTGGGTGACTCTGGGGCGTGGGTTAATTTGTCAGGAGGCCCACTGAGCTATGAACGGCGCCGCACTGACGAAGCAGAATGTCACGATTTCTTTGTGGGTGAGAGAGAAATAGGGCGTGAAATGGGCGACGCTTTTTGGCCCGGCACACATGATACCAGAGGTGCGTCACGCTCACCTAGCCACGTCTTAAACAGTGAGAGTTCCAGCTCCTTTAAAATCTATTTTCAGCAATAGCCATTGACCTCGTCTGACCGATCACCAGCCATTTCAATTTGTGTCTGCCTTTGCAGGAGAGGATAAATACTCACTAAGAGTCCAGCACTTGCTCAGTCCACAACCTCAACAGCCATTTTCACGATTTTGCCAAAACGCCCCATTTATCACAGCAGACTAAACCTTGGACAAGATCTCTTGGCCCGATAGTGGTTACATTCCACACACTTTCCAGCCACTGCCAAATGGTTGGTAGCATTGACATATGGTTGGTGTAAAGTTGCCTCTCTGAATGAATAATGTCTAAAAACCAAGTGCCTGAGGAGGTTACTCGGTGTTTGTCTTATTAGCATAAACTCTCTAAAACAGAGATGGGCAACCATGTGCACTAACAGGCCAACTGTTCTGATGACAACCACTTTAAGCTCAGGGCAGGAACTCATCAGTGATTTGATGAAGTTAATGGTTGGAATGAAAACCTGCAGACTGTTGGCTCCTAATGGCACATGGTTGTACGCATGAGACATAAATTAAATGGACTCTTATCCATATTTGTTAATACTAGGTAATAGCACCCGTGGGCATGAAGACAATAGAGCCACACCAATCTGACATTTGACCACAATGACCTTGACCTTCACCCAAATGATTGACCTCTGCCTGACCTTGCCAAGGCAATTCTGGAATGCACCTAGGTGTGTGCCATATTTGGTCCAAATTGGTTCAAAATCAAACTCCCTGACATTGAGGTTTGCCAAAATGAATTCTTTAAGGGCAATTTCAGGGTCAATCTTCATTGACATTCCAAGTTTGGTAGAAGTCAGCAAAGGACATGGGAGGAGTAGGCCAACAAACAGACAGGGAGACCTGACATTGGCCCCAAGGACTGACCTTAGGCAAATTTGACCATGCCTGGGCAATTCTGGAACATACCTCCATATGTGTGCCAAGGTTAGTGCAAATCTGAGTGGAAAATTTAAATTTTGACCTGTGGCACCAGTGACCTTGGCAACAATGATTGACCTTAGGCACATTTGACCATGCCTGGGCAATTACATTACCCACCTCGATATGCATGCCAAGTTTGGTGGACATCGGAGTCACAATTAAATTTTTGACCTTTGATCCCCAATAAAATTGACCTTTGCGAAAACAAACCCTTTAAAGGCAATTCTGGGGTTGACAGTCATCCACATATCACGTTTGGTGGAAATTGGCCAAAGGACCTGAGAGGAGCCGGGGAACAAACAGGCAAATGTTGCTCAAATTATAGTTTGCTACCCAACAGCACCTCAAGACCCTGTAGCCATTGTTCCATGGTATTGTTTTTGTTTTAACACAGTAAAAAGTAAGACTTGGGGGCACTGTTTTCAGACTAAATGATTGAGTGTTTTTTCCTGGTGGTTGTATTTTGCATTGTGTTTGATGTTTCTTCTTCTTTTGTTATTAGTTTCTGCCGAGTGGGTTTCTGGGAGCAGTTAGGGCAGCGTGGTGGTGTCTCTGTTCCCTTTCTTCTGTCCGGACACTAGGGCAGCGTGGTGGTGTCTCTGTTCCCTCCCTTCTGTCTGGACACTAGGGCAGCGTGGTGGTGTCTCTGTTCCCTTTCTTCTGTCCGGACACTAGGGCAGCGTGGTGGTGTCTCTGTTCCCTCCCTTCTGTCCGGACACTAGGGCAGCGTGGTGGTGTCTCTGTTCCCTCCCTTCTGTCTGGACACTAGGGCAGCGTGGTGGTGTCTCTGTTCCCTCCCTTCTGTCCAGACACTAGGTGACGGTGTAGTGGTTTCTCTTTCTTGTTTTTTCCTCCTGTTAGCGGAGAACAGACCAGGTGGTAGTTCTCCGCCGACGGAACTTTTCGATATCACTCGACCTTCCTTCCTTCTTAGTTTTTTGGGGTTTTATTCACGATCCACTTGGCATATTTATCGCAACTCGATTCACGGAGTTTATTTTTTTCATTGCACTTCTTCCGGGTTTGGTGTGGTATTCGCAGTCCATTGGACTTTTTCCACTTTCTTTTGGGCACCCATTCTCTGCACCTGCGTTCCGCTACACCTGTCTCTGATTATCGGTTTTCGCACTTCTCGCGTTCTTAGTCTCTCGTGTCTGATTACTGGTTTTTGAACTTTGCTCGTTTTTTGACTCCCGTTTTGCATGCTGGTTTTTTTTTTTTGGTACTTGGTTATTGAGCTTTTGTGTACTGAACTTTGACTGCTACAGATCCTGAGCCTGCTTTTCTGACTGAATTCTCTGCTGCAGTCTGTGTACCGACCTTGCTCATCTGACATGTCCTTGAACTGAGAAAATAAAGATTTTTGTAGCAACCCAGAGAGTGGTTCTTCCGCACAGGGGTTCACTGTCTCTCGCACACATGACAATGATGAACTAGCCTCAACAACTGAGATAAACACTGTAATTTTGATTTTATCAGTTCTGGCCAGTGAACCTCTTGTTGGTCATGCCACAGGAAGCAAAAGGTGCCTGTGTTTCATTAAGTCCTGGAATAATCACCATATAGCATTAACCATAAGCAGTTTAGCTAATGGAATCAAATGTGACCAGTTATGTCAATGATGTCATTAATTAAGGAACATCGTTTCTGTTTCCATTAGCAGATATTACTGCTGATGTTCTCGTCTTCATCAGGATGGAAATAATCCGAACTGGTGAACCAGAAAGACCGACTAAGGAATCAGCTTGTCTACATGGGTTTTTTCCCAAGTACAGTACATGCAAGCAGAACTATACTTTCGTGTGCCTATTTTTATTTTCAACATTCTCCTCCCATGTAGTTGCTTGGCAACAGAAGCGTGTGGCACATACAATGTAATACTCCTTATGCCTGTTGAATTGTCTCTGTCACTGACAACAGGAATGCATTTACCTTGCATTTGAACAGATGAAAAATCGACTCGAATGCACTGAGACACCGATCCTTATGCTGTTGGTTTGTTTAGACTCAATATAAAGCAGGTCAGGCGGGGGAGTCTTTGAGAAAAGTGGACACTAAATTGAACATCAAGAGCTGAGGCACCGTCTAAAAAGCAAATGTCCACAGTGTCATGGCTTAATTGACGTGGATGAGTGCTCAACGTCTTCGTTTTGGTCTGATCCAGAAGGAAATTACCAAACAAGATCAGGCCAAGTCTGCGGCCTGTCCTCAATTTGCCATTTCGCCACAGACGTCGGGTTGGTGCCGTCGTTTAGCTGCTGCTCCGCGGCCCTTTGAGCTATGCCGCTTCTACAACATGTCAGGTGTAGCGCCACTCGAAACCCACAGCCACACCAGACCGGTATCTCCCATCCACTCAAGAACTCTTTCCTCGTACAAAAGCTTAATCCAAAATGCTGTCCGAATATGGGATGGCCTCCCGGAGGAATGTTTGGAACAGATAACAGACACTGGTCTCCAAGCCTTTAAGGGCGGACTGAATACCCAACCTCCTGACCACACCACTTTCAGGATTTGATTGTTGAATGGCAGTGAACCATGTGATTGATCGGCCACTGTATCTGTGCATTTAACCTGTCCATTAATGCAGTCGTTAAAAAATAAAGACCCTTACAATCATGTTGTAGCATGTTTGACATAAACGCAGACAAGAGAAACAATATATTCCTCTGAAATACAGCAAATACTCAAGTTAAGTACAATTTGAGAATTGAAACGACCTAAGCCCAGTTCTTGAGTAAATCTGCTTGCAGCTACACACTTTTGCTAATACCCTTTTTCAGATTTGCAAGCTGTAACATTACAGGCATCCTCGTACCTCTTACCACCTCATTACCACTTTGGCTTTCAGACACAGACTTTAAGGAAAGTTCTTTGCATCTCTGCCCAAACATTTATAAATCTCCCGTTGGTAATGTCAAGAGGACAAGTTCCAGACAACTGTGCAACACGTTCCATTCTATCGCCTCTTTATTTCGCCCTCGATGTAAACAGAGAACGGTTGAAGAGTTCATTTGCAAAACCCTCTAAGTCCATTTTTGTTAAATGGAGGAAAATGCAATTTAAAATTGGAATTTAATGGAAAACGCATTAGAAAATCCACAGATTTCCATAAATAAAATGAAAATCGTATGTTCAAATTGTTTAATATTTTGCACACTGCTAGTTGCCTAAGCAGCCAAGTGCATCAACATGCACTTGGACTGGGGGATTCTGCAAATGAACTCTTCAGTTATAAATTGTTTTTGCATAATCTTTGAATATATATCAGTAAAAACTACCTACACTCTTACACTGCAAATATGCAACATCTTACCAAGTATATTTGTCTAATTTCTAGTCAAAATATATAGTTACACTTAATATAAGACACAATACTTAGCAAGTAAAATTTCAGGAAGATATAATTACTTGTTTTTAGATAAATACATCTTAAAAAATCTTAAGTGAAAGACTCTTGGAATCATCTTGTTTTGAGTCATATCTGGGAAGAGATGAGTTGTTTTTTTTTGACTCACCATAAGATTTTTAACCTGCTGTTGTTTGTAGAAGATGCAACATTTCCTAATACTAGGACAATAAAGCTCAATACGAGTGTGCTCAGATCATTTCAAGACCTTATTTCAAGAAATCTCAAGTGAAGTTTCACTTGTTCCACTTGCATATTTTTGAAACATGAAAACAAGGTATTTTTAACTTGTAAATAAATAAAAATAAAAATCTGCCATTGGAACAAGTAAAAATTCACTTTTTAAGATTTCTTGAAATACGGTCATGAAATTAGCAGAGAAAACTCATTTTGAGTTTTAGTTTACTAATATTAGGAAATGTTACATCTTTTGCAAATAACACAGTATCTTATGAATTTTATGGGGAGTACAAAAAAAAAGCTCATTTCATCTCATATGACTCAAAACAAGATGCTCAAAACAGATTTTTAAGATGTATTATCTAAAAACAAGTAATTATAGCTTACTGGAATTTTACTTAAGTATTGTGTCTTATATTAAGTGTAATTTGATATTTTGTCTAGAAATTAGAAAAAATAATGGTAAGATTTTGCATTTAAGGCACATATTTTAAAGTGTCATTTATGCCCGCCTTGTGATTATATTTGTGCAGACTTTAGCTTTAGGTATCTTAGATGGAAACTTGCCTCGGTCTTATGTGACCAATTTGACACAGAGTCAAATTACAGGCAGATTAACAGCATAAGCGTTTGGCTGAACCGAGTTTAAGGGGGAGCTCACACTGGCATGGTGCAATTTGGAGCAAATTTCAAATGATTTCAGTGTAATTTGTTGCAAATTGTGGACTCACGCAGATTTACCCAAGCATGTGAACTAACCATTCTTGTAATATGCAGGGATATTTTACATGGAGTCCAGCTTTGGAGAACTTGAGATGTGAATTTGTGGCACTCAATTGCAAGAAATCTATTCGATTGCCATTTAAAGGAAGCATTTTCCAAACTGGAGGTGATTTCTGGAACTTCTAGTAAACTCCAGCCTAGATTTCATATGTTTTCGAACAATGTCTTTGTCTGTGCCTCGTTAGGGACTCTCTCAGAGTTGTCATGGTTGTCTTGGTGGCTTCCCTCACTAGTTGTCTTCTTGGGCAGTCAAACAATTACAGTTGACAGCTTGCACTGCAAGATCATAGTCTCTAATATGCTATAATAAACAGCTACTATAAGACCTTGTTAATGTCCAAATACTCGTGTACCTAATGGTACCTTCTCTTGGCCAGTGGTGGTTTGAGCGACATCGACTTACAGTCAGTGTAAAAACTATAGCCTCATTATTTCACATCAAAAGAAGTTGTGACAGACTAAATCCTGCTGATCCATTTTCACCAGAGTTCAGCAGAGCTGTTCAATCATATGCAGGTCAATACCCACACCAGAGACTTACAGAGACAAGCAGATACTGTATGTTGTGATTAAGATACAGACAGTAGCAGCTGATGAAGAAGCGTCTGTGTAGGGCTGAATAAAATTCATGTAACAGTAATTGCATCAGTGCAAATGCAAATTAAAAGGTATCAAAGGGACTGCGAGCTTTAACTGTACAATTTCTAGAAAACGTCAACGATTATCATATTGCCTACTTAAACGAAAATAGAAATAAAACACACAAAAATCAAACATCAGTAAACATTTGAGTTCACCTGCTTGATGAGTTTTTCTGCTGGTGATTTCTGTTGCGTTAACATGTTGAATGCATTTAATTTACAATAATCTGCTCGTGTAACTACACGTTACTGTTCTTATGGTGCATATAGCATTTAAAATACATAATTCATAACACTGATGACCTGCATCATGCAGGAGTGCTCACAGCTTTACCTGCTGCTACCGTTTAGTTTGTGATATACTGAGATATTTTCAATGAAAAGTTTTTTTTGTTTTTTTTTAATCTCTTGGAGCAAGAATTTCTTTTTGAATTCCTGAAATTGATTTGTGTTTGGTGTCTTTTGGATATAACAATAACAATATTAATAGCAAATATAAAGTTTTTAATATTTGACATTTTAGGCTGGTACCTCATTGAGAGATGACTATTTCGCGACTGTGACGACTGAATGTTTAGACGACCGCTAGACGAAGTTTTTGGCGACATTGGGGCGACATATTTGCCACTTTTTGGATGACCGTATAAGGAATTAGATGACCGCTGGGCGTCTTGTTGAAGAATATTTTATGAATATTCCCTAAGTGGCCGTATGTCTGTTGTCCTCAATTTGTTAATTGCTCGCTAACGACCGGCGACCTCATTTCGACCATGATCCGACCTTGTAGCAAATGAAGTGAACCGGGCGACTGAAACAGACTGGACGGCGACGTGGTAGTGGTCTATTGAAGACTCCTTGGCGAGTAAAAAGACTAGTTAGCGAAAATAAGCAGTCGTTCATTCGCCACCAGGGTTTTGAACATGTTTAAAATCCACAGGGGAATGAAATTGACACGTGCAACTAATTAGCGAATGGGGGGATACTGATTCTGACTGCTTAGAGAATAATTTCAGACTACATTGAGACCAAGAGCCGAATTAGACGAATGGCCATTCAACTCAGTCGCCAATCGGTCGCAAGCCCAGTGAGATACGGCTTTACACTTACAGAAAACAAGGAGGGGTGGTGCCCTGTCGCCCCCTGGTGGACACTGCCTTCATGCTTGGTTCTACAGGTAGTTTTTCTGTCATTAAGTCAGTAGATAAAGGGCAATGCAGATTACAGCAGTGCTGCATGCCTACGTGATCTTGCCCAAGGTGTGCAGGCGGTTGCGGGTCTACATGCATTTAAAGCTCCAAATCGCCACTGGGGGGCAGTGCTACATACAGGACAAGAAAGCAGAGTATAGAAGAAGCATATAGTGCAAACACTATTCAGCCTGTTAGCATTTTATTTCTCGTGGGGGGATGGCGTGTATAAAGAGAAAGCATTTATGTACCTGGGTCTCCTGTGTGCTGAAATTCATCTGTGCTTCACAGTATTTGGTGTAAACATCGAGTTCTTCCCTTTTTCTCCAGTATTTTGTTGAGGTTCACCTGACCGCTGCAATAAAGTCAACCAATCAGCTCCTTTACCTGTGCAGCAACACAAAAATGTTTTAGAGCTGGGAGGGCTGCGTGCCATCCAATCAAAAACCCTCTGTGCCATTCCATTCCGTTACCCATAATGCTTTTCCCTGCTTCAGCTGGAAGCGATGCTGATGCGGCGCATTGCTGTAGTACAGCTCAGGTCGGGTCTGGGAGCATACGCTGGCGCCGTGTGTCGCTTGATCCGCCACACTATGGAACCCCTCCTTAGTTCCTGGATGGCAATCACCCAGGCAGACAACAGGTCCATCTCCACCGCTCAAAAGTGACCATATATCTGCCACATCCAGGTGAAACGTGGACATCCCTCGGCTTTTTCTAGTTGCGGGGGTCCTCAACACTGAGGTCCCTGCATGCTGGATCAGAGAAGCACCACATGGTCAAAATGTCGTAGCTGACATTCAGTCACAATGCAAATGATTCTCTCCATCTGAGTCTCCCTAAAAAACCATTCATTTGACATAAAGTCATTCCAGTGGTACTCAAGGATCCTCCAAAGAGACCTAGTCCCAAAGACATCCAATCATCTTACGTCAACGGTTAGCGTCTAAGTCTCACAACCTTACAGTAGGACAAGAGGCACCAGAACCCTAAAGACTTGGACCTTCTTTCTCCTGCATGACTCCATAAGCTCTTCCAACACGTCTTTCGATCTCAAAGGCCGAAGACCCAAAGATGTGAATGTCACTGCCAAGATAAGAGAATCGCTCTACAAATGCGACCCTTTCACCACATACAGATGCACTTCTGACGCCCGAATCCAGAAAGCCATTGAAAGACTGAATCTTAGCCTTGATCCGGGATAAGTACAAACCCAGACACTCCGACTCCTCATTCAGCTTTTCAACTGGACAATGCTGTGATCTTTGAGAAGCTGTCGTCTTCATTGGTCTTAAATGTCACACCCACTCCTGAGCTTTTTGGATGCACTAGTCAGAGCAACACACACCAAGAGCCGCGGCATGAGGAGGTAGGATGGCCAGTTCCCCAACTGCACCCAGCCAGGTACACTTTTTACTGTTGGCCTTCATGGAACACGTTTTATTGTAATGTCATACACAATACATATCAAGTGACTTACATATGTATGCGCTAAGCAGTGACCTAAGGCGAAGAACGGATGTCTTTGATATTATGTTTCTTGGGTGGATCCTTCGGTATTATTGGAATGACTTTCTAGGAAATGAGCGGTTACTTAGGGGGCCTCAGATGAGGTGTGCAACTTTGAATTGTGAGGGAACACCACCTGTGACATTTTGGCTATGCGGTGCGTTTCCCTGGGCGTGATCCAGTATACAGGTGCCTCAGTGTTGAGGACCCCAGCAACTGGAAAAGACCAAGGGGACGCCCACGTTTCACCTGGCTACAGCAGATAGATGGTTACTTTCAGGAGGTGGGGCTGCCTGAGGGGTTGCCACTCAGGACCCGGGGGCGGTTCCGTAGTGCGGTGGATGTGGCGGCATACTTCATCAGCACGTGATCCGTGACCTGTAGCATATAATACGCTGACATTGTGCTGAAATGATGTTTCTCTGTTCTTTTCTTGTTCCACTTTAAAAGAACCTAATCACTCATCAGTGGAGGCCTACAGGCTGAATGATGTCCATTGGTTCAAAATAACAAAGAAATCCTCCTAGCAATTACACATAATATCTTAGGATTAGATGAGAATTCATGTTCCATTAATCATTGTCAGAGTCCTGAAAACACCTTCCACTTCCCTTTAAGGGTCAAACCTGAGCAACCACCTTTAATACTGTCCAGGCAGAACACAGGCGAGCCACCTGATTGGCGTTTGTACAGAGTGCTTTGAAATCCTCACATTGCTCGATGTGTGTATTAACCAACAAATTACGCACACTGCACCATAATCTACCATCTGCCGTCGCACCAGATCTCAGGAACCCCTGGTCGAAGTGGTCTTAATTTTGGTGTGAAATTGTAAGAATCCACTTTATCAATGATACTGAACAACAACGGTCACTCACGACTCAGATCTCAGTAACCATTGATGCTAGAGAGCAATTTTGCGGTTTAAATTACGGTCTGACCCTAAATTTCTATTTAATGCAACTGAACATTTTTTCTAAAAAAATAACTAGAATTTCCTGTTTTGACCTTTGACACGAATGAACTGGACTCGCAATGTATTTCAGGAGGCCCCACAGTCCCATGGTGGTATTTTTTTTTTAAATCTTGTGCGTACAGATATTTTGTTCCAACAAGGTAATTATTTTATGTGCACAAGATAATAGCTTTTTCCCACAAGATAATATCTTGTGCACACAAAATAACTTGTGCACAAAGTATTATCTTGAAAGAACAAATTATCTTTTGTACACGAGGTATTATCTTTCGAGATAATACCTTGTGCGCACAAGATAATTTGTTCAAGATAATACTTTGTTCGCACAAGATAATTTGTTCAAGATAATACCTTGTTCGCACAAGATAATTTGTTCAAGATAATACTTTGTGCGCACAAGATAATTTGTTCAAGATAATACCTTGTGCGCACCAGATAATTTGTTCTTTCAAGATAATACCTTGTTTGCACAAGATGATTTGTTCAAGATAATACCTTGTGCGCACAAGATAATTTGTTCTTTCAAGATAATACTTTGTGCACAAAACAAAATAGCTTGCTCCCATGAAGTAATATCTTGTGTACCCAAGATAATAACTTGTTCCCACAAGATAATTATCTCGAGTACATTATAAA
>OMMV01056778.1:3497-15127 GCA_900302635.1 Chatrabus melanurus
ATTTTTTTCATCCCCCCCCCCCCCCCCCCCCCCCCCCCCCCAGAGTCATCGTGCTACACGCTAACCACAGCGGGATGCTCGTCACAGCTTACCTGTAAGGGATGGAGTCAGTGTAGTCTCACCAGGCGGGGCCATGCTGTAACCAACGGTGACCACGTGAGGCTTCCGAGTGTCGAGTCCATGAGCCAGGAAATAAAATGCCGTCAGCGTGCCACAGAATCCAACACGGCAAATCGAAAACACCAGAGATCTCATCAAAAAAAAAAAAAGAGAGAAAAGGATTCAATTTATAAAAATTAATTCCTAATAATTCTGAATATTTGCAGAATAAATGATAGAAATCAGGGAAGAAGTGCATGGCTGTGGTCAAACAAACAAAACATTCTGTCTTCATCAGAACACTTTATTTTTAGTGTTCATTATGACTTTTTTTTCCCACATAAAAGCATGTTTTTATTATGAAAACTGAAATGATCAACTGCCATGAAAAATAATCAAACGAGGTTTCTCTTCTTTTGTTTCAGATTATCTGGTTTTGAATTCTATACTTTGGCTAAACTGGATTAAAGTGCATCAGTGCTGCTTCAAAGCAGTTTTAAAGCACTTCAGACGTTTCAACTGGTTTCAAACAGTCCAATAATCGAGGCGTTCCAATAACATTTGAAACAGAGGGACTACAGACACGTAGGAGCAGAAATACACCGATCCACCAAAACCACCCTGAGCCGTTGACGCGTGGACTCCACGAGACCTCTAAAGGTGTGCTGTGGTATCTGGCACCACGACGTTAGCAGCAGATCCTTCTGTCGGATAAGACAGCATGGGCCAGCCTTCGCTATCCACGCACATCAGTGACAATGAGCCCGTCGGTGGTTCACCGGTTTTGGACCACTTTTGGTAGGAACTGACCAATACAGAGTGGGAACGTCCCACAAGAGCAGCGGTTTTGGAGATTGCTCTGGCCCCGTCGTCTAGCATTGTCAAAAGTCACTCAAATCTTTATGCGTCCCCATTTTTTTTTTTCCCTGCTTCAAACACTTCAACTTCGAGGACAAAATGTTAACTCGCCTGCCTCATATATCCCACCCACTGACAGGCGCCGTCGTAGCGAGATAATCAATGTTATTCGCCTCCCCTGTCAGTGGTCACAATCTTATGGCTGCTCGGTGTATATATGCCCTTCACTGAAAGTTACCAACTCTACGGACAAAGATCTGTGTCAGTTTTCAGCGAAGGAGCAAAACCTCAACCGGCTGTAATTTCTGGGGAAAAAACGGCACAGAATCAAAGTAATATCAGGTTTATTAGTAATGGTTGAGTATGATTATAATACAGCAGTACATCCTGAAGAAAATCTGAAATTGTGATTACAATAACTTAACTTTGCATCAAGTATTGACCCTCGAGTGTCTGTTAACTGTTACAGACTGTAATGTAATGGAAAATGAGTAATTGTGTGTAATTTATGTGGGATTTTCAAGCGACAACTGCTCCAAAGTAATGACATACACGATAAATGAATGAAAACCGGTCTGAATGACGGCAGACTACACGACTCAAGCTTGAGGTCTGGACCACTCATAGATTTTGTTCATACATATGAAAAAAAAAAACTCTAAATATGAGATCCTGTATTTGCCCAAATAGTGTTCATCGTCACTGAACTCATTAGCTGATGCTCAGGTGAAGGCGGACGCCATCCAGCAGGGGAAAGATATTACCGTACTCAGACAAAACAAAGCGTCTCTTTCCATCGATCCGGTGCATCAAAGTTCACCACAAATTAACCAGCTCATCCTGATTATGCGCTCTTTTAATGTGCTGAGGTACAAGATGAGAGCGTTTATCGTTTTTGAGTTACTGCTCGCATAAAGACGGTTGGATTGCTGTCCAGGTTATTTCAGATTAAAGTGATCAGTTTATCGCAAAACTAAAAGAACACGAAACTATGATTAGAAACTATGAATTATACGTTTAAAGTTTAAACATATTCGGGAATAGAGGGTACTTACGGTAACAACGTGGACCAATCACGGCGCGGTTTGAAAGCGGCACTGTGATTGGCTCACAGCACTGACACAAGCTAGCCGAGGCTAACCAACCGTTAGCTCTATGTGAATCGACTCGTCCCGGACTAAAGCCGATTTAACATCGCGGTAATAAAACCGATTTTATTACCGCGTTAGCACGCTATGCTAACGCTGCTAACTCGTGTGCAGGCTAAGCATCCCAGACGTTAGCCATTAGCGTGCCGTCAGGTGGCGCACGTGGACTCAACGGAAGCACATTGTTTACTGTAAACATCCCGTCTACTCACCTGTTTGTTTATTTGTTTACGAGAAGTGAGCGCCGCTCCAAACAGTTGCTATGTTGTTTCTTCTTCTTCTCCTAATGAATTACCGGGAGGCTGCACAACGAAAAGCGTAATGCTGCCCCCTACAGGAGAAGGGATTGCTGTTCACCCCGACATGCAAAATTGTAGAATTAAAAAAAACACTTTACGCTGCCAAGAAGTTGGAAATTCTTTTCAGATGTAAACACAGATTTCAAAGATAACTGCTGCCTGTCCATAGACACAAGTCAGGTCCGACTGGGACAGCACCCCCACATGTCCAAAACAACCATGTCTCTGCTGCAGCCAGGTGGAACAGCACCACATGTCCAAAGGAACCATCTGTCTGCGATGCATGCAGCTCAAGATCAACAATCCAAAAAGGAACTGGACACCAGACAGAACCGAGCCCAAAGTTTGAGCCATTTAATGAGTGGAACTAAACTTTTATTTCTAAACTTCCAAAAATCCTCCAATGAAAGTCACCAGGGGGCCGATTCACGCTAAGATGTTTATATCATAAATATTAAATGGCAGCAATACATGTGAGCTTTGCAGGATCATAAAATAGTTGTTTTTTACTGATTAATATGAACTTCTGATCAAATCTGTAGCCACATTGGTATAGTCTAGTTGGAAGGAGGGGTTCCCATGCACCCACAGGATATACTCAGCATTTTTACATATTTGGAATCCTTAGAGGGAGTAGAATACGAATACCGATGTTCCCCAGACAAAAAAAAAGTCCCACGACACTGTTAACGGGTGATTTGTCAGGCAATCAGTTAAATAGTGGGGCAGATGATAGAAAAATCATGCAAAATGTGATACAAGCATGAAATTTGGTATCAACCAGTAATTTGCATCAGTTTTTACCAAAATTGGAGCAACTTTAACTTTTGACCCCTGTACAAACAAACTGACCTGTGTCACCATTTTTGCTGTTTTTGCCCCATAACATTCAGTCACAGATAGTCCAAACTATACCTTTTTCATTCATACCAAATTTCATGCCTGTATCACATTTAGCATGATTTTTCTATTATCTGCTCCACTATTTAACTGATTGCCTGACAAATCACCCGTTAAGTGTCGTGGGACTTTTTTTTTGTCTGGGGAACATCGGTATTCGTATTCTACTCCCTCTAAGGATTCCAAATATGTAAAAATGGTGAGTATATCCTGTGGGTGCATGGGAACCCCTCCTTCCAACTAGACTAGTAGTGGAGATATTGTGGGCCACGTTTTGCTTGACCTTTGACCAATTTGTTCCAATAGCCAATCAGGACACACTAACCCAAGTAATATTCCCACGTTTGGTGAAAATCCATCCAGTGGTTTTAGTGAAACTGTTCACACAGACGACCTATTACCAATACCCCGCACTGACAGGCAGGGTAACCATGAAGCCCCAGCTCCTTTCGCCAGATACACAAGTTTCTCCCATTTCAGGCAGTAAAGCTGGAACAAGCGCTGTACTGAAAAGTCCACCGAAGAATCTGTCCAAACCCAGTCCAGTTTACAAAGTGGACCCAGACACACCCAAAGTCCTTTTATGGCTCAATAAATCATGACCATTTTTTCTTTCCTACTGCTGTGTTCCAGGTAGACCAACTGCTCCCCTGCCCCCCCTTACAGGTCAGACAGCCTGGTTTTTCCTTTCCACGGTTTCTTTTGCCATGAAAGGGAACAGATTTCAAGGCATTGGACGGTGTCCAGTTTGGTGACCTCAGCGTTACGTCTCTTGTTTTTTGCAGATGATGTGGTCCTGTTGGCCTCATCAGGCAGTGACCGCCGAGGTGCCCCGGGCGGGTTTGAGAGAGTGTGAAGTAGCTGGGATGAGGATCAGCACCTCTAAATCTGAGACCATGGTCCTCTGTTGGAAAAAGGTGGATTGTCCCCTCTGGGTCAGGGTTATTGCCCCCAGTGGAGGAGTACAAGTATCTCAAGGGTCTTTCTTGTTCACAAGTGGGGGTAAGATTGAGTGTGAGATGGACAGACGGATTGGGGCTGCGTCTGCGGACGGTGGTGGTGAAGAAAGAGCTGAGCCAGAAGGCGAGGCTCTCGATTTACCGTCTTATCCTCACCTATGGTCAAGCGCTTTGGGTAATGACCGAAAGAACAAGGTCACGGATACAAGCGGCGGTTCCTCCGTCGGGTATCTGGGCTTACACTCGGGGACAGGGTGAGAAGCTCGACTATCCGGGAGGAGGGACTCTGAGTAGAGCCGCTGCTTCTTCGTATCGAAAGGGGCCAGCTGAGGTGGATCGGGCATCTGGTGAGGACGCCCCCTGGTCGTCTCCCAGGCACACCCATCTGGGCTGGAGGGATTACTTTTCCCACCTGGCTTGGGAACGGTTACAGTTCTTGGCAGATGACAGGGAAGTGTGGGCTGAGCTGCTTGGTCTGCTGCCACCATGACCCGGACAAGCGGTAGAAAATGGATGAACGGGAACGCTGGTATTTTTCTAACTTGAGGCCTGTTTTTGTGTTGGATTAAACTTCCCACTCCGGACCAAAAGAGTGGAACACCGCGGGCTAAACGAGCTGATGTTTGTCTTCTGGTTCGTAGCCAGTCTTTGCTTTGCCCCGGGTCCACACGAGTCGATTGTTAATGAGGACTCAAATTTTCCACCAATACAAAGGAGACCCTCAGTGTTCAGCGTGGATCGAGATCGGTCTACACCTCTGGAGGAATCTTAAGCGCTCGTCTTCCAGAGCAACACTGGACCGGTTGAAGACGCTTTGCCCCGAGTGAAATGTTGAACCCAAGAAACACTTCAAAATAAGAGCCCAGAGTTCCCCTTTAAGACTTTTGAGGTTCTACAGCTATTCCACTGCCGCTTTAATTAATGTCAGCATTTTCTGAATTTACACTAAAAGAAAAACCTAAACTCGTCTCGTCATACTGGACATTTTGTTCTAGAGCAGACTGATCCGTCTCAGACAATATTAGTGTGTAATAAATAATCTACTTTCGGCTTCTCCCAATTTTCAACTCTGGGTCGCCACATCAGATCCCCACATGGATCTCTGCATGTAGATTTGGCATCAAGCTTTACGCCGGATGCCCTTCCCGATGCCACATTACATGGAGAATGGGCAGCAGGGGTTAGGGTTCGAACATGTGTACCAACGATGAGAAATCAGTCTTCAAAAGTCTTATTCTGATGTGCTTTATTGGACAGTGATGTTTCAGATTTTATTGAAAGCAGCCACGTCCATGGACTGTACAAAATCCTCAAACGCTGTGATCTGCTCCTCCAGAATCTCCGTTCCCACCTGAATCAACAGAGACAAGTCAGCACAGATCAATACTTCTGATTGATTCCAATATATGGACCAAGAGTCACCTTTTCATCCTCGACCACACAGCTGATCTGGAGCTTCTTGATGCCGTAACCCACGGGAACCAGTTTGGCTAGAGGGACAAGAAACACTGTTAAGTGGTTTCAGCCAGCAGGGGGCGCTATGGTGAAACCAGAAGCTTTAAGTCTTCAGATCAGAACATTTCCATCACAGAGTCAGCCGAAAGATGGTGATCAGATCATCATTGACATCAGTAAAAATGAAGGCGATAAATCAGTTATAAGACAGTCGCGCAATCGTGATACTTGGGTCGTTCCTAATCCAGAACCAGGTCGTAGTGGATTCAGAAAACCACAGAACTAGAACCGACCCATCAGAGGTTTGCCCTTTGACCTTCAGACTATATCAGCTGCCCTCATGAACACGTCTCACGTTGACCAGACGCGCCTATAGAACCCAAACCCAGGAGGCTGTCATTGCACTCAAGTATTCCCCTCCAACTACATGTCCCAGCATGCAGTACTGCAGGAAGTCCTGTCTTACATTGTCCCCAGACCAGGCCGTCCATTTGGATGCTGCGGACGCACTCCTCCATCTTTACCATGTCCGTCTCATCGTCCCACGGCTTCACGTCCAATAAGATCGACGACTTTGCAATGAGGGTGGGTTCTGCGGAGGAAGCGGAGGAGGAATCAGTAACCATGGAAACCCCAGCAGAGCAGAGTTACTGCAGATTACTGACTCTCAGATAAATAATTCTGTCCATCAGGCTTCAGCCGAAAGATGGTGTTTACATAATCATCATCCTGAGTCAGCCAATCACAGTGCAGGATTTAGAATCAGGGCCGGCATCTACTACATTAGTTTAATGATTAGACTTTTTTTTTGCTTCGAATATTAAAGTTTACTTTTTCAAAAATCACTGGACTTTTCCCACAGAAACAGCTGCAGATTTTTTGTATTGTGGCAGCGTTTATGTCATTTGTTGGCCAGCTCTAAGGCCACGATAGCAGCGCGCACATACTTTTTGCTTTCCTGGCGTTGTACTCCGACAGACGCTGCTCCTTCAGTTGAGCCGCTTCCGCGTCCTCCTGCAATAAAAACGGTTACAGTTTATATGCAGCGTGAGTCAAAAAAAACCCCACAGAACATCCAACAGTTTGAACGTTTCAGAGAACACGCCGACCTCGTCGTCGGAGCCGAACAGGTCGAAGTCGTCATCGTCTTCGTCCTTTGAGGCCGGGGCAGAGCAGGGGGTGGTGTCGGCCACGCCCACCGGGCCGTACTCTCCAAGAGGCTTCTTTACTCCTGGAAGACTGACGACACGGCGGAGAACGTAGGTCACAGGTCACAAAGCAGGCTTTCACACCTAGCACGCTACAGGACCAACAACTCCCTGGATCAGCGGGCCAGGAAGTCTACACCTTCAAACTAGAGGGGAAACAAAATAAAAATAACCACTGGGAGGCGCCATTTAAAGTGTTCCCGATACAAGCAGCAAGGAATTTTCCCCGACTGTGCCTCACAATAAAAGTGTTCCAACGCCAAAGCGGCACTAACAGCACAGTACGGTGACATTACTAAGTTCTTTCGGCTTCTCCCAACTTTAACACAGCAGATCCGATATGGATCTGCACGTTGATTTTGGCACAAGTTTTACGCCGGATGCCCTTCCTCACGCAACGCCACATTACAAGGAGAAGGGGAAAGGGTTGGTCTTGAACCAGAAACCATCTGCTTTGGAAGCACCGTGTGATGATGATGATGATGAAGCAGCAACTATTCCCTGGCCCAAGTGTAAGATTTTCCAGGAAATCCCTTATGAAACAAGCCAATAGGGAATCTCGTTACAAAGACAGAAACCACAGGTTTCAAGTGGAAAACATTCCTTCATCAGGTGAAACGTTCGCACAACGCGTAAACAAAAGTCTCAGCTGGTTTTTGTGCAAAAAACAGACTAAATAACACGACTTCTAATGCCATTAGGAGTAATCTGTGAATGATCTGATCGGCAATCATTCGAACCCTACGCCCCCCCCCCTCCAATAATGGTCCAGGGTTCTTGCTAGAGAAAGTTGACAATGAGACTGGCGTCTTGCTGACCTAATGAGACAAGTGTCTCCTAACCATGTGTTTGATTAGACAATCATTTGTGTGCTCAACTTTTCTTGCTTAATACAGCCTTCTTTAAAGTTATTAATTTTACCGGATTTATGATTATATGCATTTATTCATTCATTTTCTAAACCTGCTTATTCCAGTTAAGGGTCATGGTGGGGCTGGAGCCTATCTCAGCGGTCATCGGGGAAAGAAGCAGGATTCCCCCTGCACAAGGCCGCCAGTCGATCTCAGGGCCAACACGTGTAGACACGCCCACAACTCGAAGTCAGCAATTCACTTAACGTGCACGTCTTTAGAAGTGGGAGGAAGCCGGCGCGCCCGCAGGAAACCCACGCAAACACGGGGAGAACACGCAAACTCCACGCAGAACCAGGTCAGAAGTGAACCTGGGACCTTCTCACTGTGAGGCAACAGTGTTGACCACTAAGACACCGTGCTGCCGCGCACGTCTACGGCCCCTTGAACTCTTAGTCACCCACTGCAGTATGCCAGAGGGCTTGTAACATATCTGCATGGTGAACGGTTGCGTGACAGTGACATGATTATTTTAAATTCACAATCTTTTTAATTTATAGACAGACATTTATAACGCACTAATCCCATTTAGTAGCCAGAGCACCCACTGCGCATTTCTTGCACAATATGAGAGATGAATGTTTGATTAATTTTATAATCTTTCGTGCATGAATATTGAATAATGACACTTCTATTCAATAACATTGTTGGCTCCCCCTGCAGCCTATAGTACTTAAAACTTTATAGGTCACCCTCAATGTGTGCATTTTGTTAACAGTCAATTTCCATTTTTACTATTATAAATTTCAACCCAGTTTATGAATTTGACTTAAATTTTACATCATACTAATAAAAGTAAAAAGAGGCTGGGCCAAACATGGCCCGCAAGTTAGTAACTCTGATTCAGGTCCAGCACAGTGGCCGACTTATTAAAGTTAAGACAAAACCATCAGTGCGGCAGATCAAAGTTTTATACAGTTTTTAAAATGACACTTTGTCTGGCGTCAAAACAGGATTTACTGAGGAATTTTAACGGCACAAACCGTGAGAGCGTTTCATTAAAAAAAAGGATCTGAAAAAGCTATATTTGAGGGGGGAGGAGGTGGAGGGTAATTTTCTACTTTTGTCATGTTGATAGGAGTGACCTCCTGTCAGCCCTAGCAAGGACCTTGGTGGCCTGTTTATTTTCTCCAATAAATCTCGAGTCACGCGGTGTGTCAACACTTTCAGATCAGCGACCAAGCGACACCTATTCTATTAAGAAAGTGTAAATTAAACTGACCGACATAACAAATCAGAGAAAACACTAAGACAGGGTTTTATTTTGAAAAGACATGTGCTGAGAGAAAACAGGAAGCGGTGGTGGTGCCGGCGAGTGGCGACTGCCTCACCTGTTCTTCTCGTTCTGGTATGACCTGATGTGGTTGTACCAGCGGAGAGCGTGGCACAGGTCAGCTGTGGGCGGAGCTGAGATGGCCTCAAACACCACCACGTCAGCCTGAGAAGGAACATACCTGAAGAAGAGAAATAAAAAATAAAATAAAACAATCCCAGGACCAATTAGAACTGATACAGAAAAACAACTGGTCCCCTTGAACCGCCACAAAGTAAACGAGGTCTCGTCCCCCGTGTGCGTCTGCCGAGCAGCTGTGGAAGTGTAGGCTCAGCCAGACATCCGCTGAAAACGTTCCCAGAATGCACCAACCATCAACCTGCACCATTTGGACATTATTCCGGTTTTACTGCACATCTGTTTCACTACCACCAACGCTTTGTGCACTGCTGTTTGCACCTTGAAACAGCAGGGCCCTGCGTTACCGCCATCGGTTACGGCACGGGGCACATTATCAGTGACATTAGTGGAGACAGCCCTATTAAGTGGTCAGTCTAAATAGCGTTGTATAATCATAAACGTAAGTACATAAAAAATTACCAGTTATAAAAAAATTTAAATATAAAGTGGGGGTGGGGGATATTGGCCTGAAGGCCTTGTGTCCCCCGTCGCACGGTGGTCGTGCACTTAACGTATAGGAAGTTATTGCGGGTACCATATGTAGTACTGTTATTTTCGTGCCCTACGACCTTGGAAAGTAGGTCAAGGTCACGCATCATCCAATTCATACAATAACTTTATGGGATGCAGCTGTGGTACAAAGAGATGCCAATAATGACATTTGTTAAGTAACGTCGACCACAAAAGTCACAACACGTTACATTTGGTGTCAGGGAACGCTTTGAGCTCAGGAGTGGGAAGTTTCCTAATGAAATTCCGACATTTCTTTTGGTCGCGAACGCAGCATGCTCAGTCGGCGGTCACGTGACAGTGACTCTCTCGTTAGCGCCACGAGCTGGAAGGTAACGCATCATAATAAACAAGACTCCGCAGGTTTAAAATTCCACGTATCAGTACGTCACTCACTTTACCGCTTCTCGACAAGTCCCGAATAGTCATTATGTCTAAAATTTAAACAAGATTATCGGATGTTGGCCTGCACGGCCACGGAGCCAAAATGGCGCCGATGCTAGCCGCTCTGTTTAAACTGCGCCGAGCTTCAGTGCCGCGATAAACGGCGCTAAATTCGTTGTATTTATTAGGGTTTAGTCTAATTGGCACTTTAAACGGCCGGCTGTTAGCCTACATCAGCTCCCAGCTCACCCTTCGATGTAGCTGCGCTCCGACAGAAAGTCGTTTAAGACTTTAAGTCCCGATGTTGCCTTCAAGTCCCCGAAACCCATGATGAAGCAAGAAGGAGGAGCCAGGAAGGAGCTGGCTTTTTTAAAGACACACATAGCTCCGCCTCCTGAAGGAACCGAGGAGGAGGAGCTACTTCTCTAAGACGTACAACCACGCGACCCGTTTTTTTAAAAAATATTAAATTTAATAAACATTTTTAAAAAATGAACTGATAATACAAAACACACACAAAAAAACAGAAAACACCAAAAAACATACAAAAAAAAAACCACCAATTGCATACACCCACCACCAGATGGTGCCACCAGAATGAATAAATAGCACAGAAAGACTGCTTGGCGTAAGAGCTGAGATCTGGCAGAAGCCATCCACCAGGTCAGTACTGACCATGAAGCTCTGAGCTTTTCAGCAGCAATTTATTTGTGTCTATAGACGAAGCAGAAATACCACACGAGTAGGATTTAATCTCCCCAAGCAGCCAAAACGATTCATGTCCCATGGCCTCAAACTGTCGCCGAAGCCTTGAAAGTGAAGAGTTCATTTACATCGATCATTAAGAAGTTCAAACAGTATGTTACTGCGTGGTAAATCTGGGTCAAGTAGGCAGTTCTCAAAAATTGAGAGACCGTGCTGGAAGGAGACTGGTGAGGGAAGCCACCAAGACACCCATGGGCTTCTGTGGTTGTGGTTGGAGAAACTGTGCATTGTGCAACTTTTGCCTGTTGCATCACCAGTTACACAGCTCCGTGATGAAGTGGTATAGAGGAGGATTTTTCTTAAAAAGAGCATGCCAGATTTCCGCTGCAGTTTGCCAGAAGGCACACGGGGAAACCCGAGCCTAGATTTGATCTGATCCTTCACTCTGACACGAAGCTGTGAACGGGGACGTAACAGGCAAATGTTGCACCATTCCCAGTTTCTCCACTCATATCCACGGAAGCCTGTAATTCTTTTCAGAGCTGTCATGGGTGTCTTGGTGGCTTCCCTCACCAGTCTCCTTCCAGCATGGTCACTCAATTTTTGAGAACTGTCTACTTGACACAGATTTACCATCCAGGGAGTTTTTCCTCACCACTGTTGCCATTGTGCTTGCTCAGGGGGTGGGTAAGGTTATTGCCCTTACCCTTGTGAAGCGCCTTGGGGCGACTATGCTGTGAT
>OMMV01056779.1:2164-14354 GCA_900302635.1 Chatrabus melanurus
CAAACTCCAACGACAAATCATCATATTTGAAAGGTTACATCCAGTTAGTTTATGATTTGGGCTTCAAATAATTCCTCAAACAGTTAATCAATGGTACATCAGCTGTTTGTTTAATTGATTTATCTCCTATTAGATTTGTACCTAAAGAAAGAAATGAACATTGTTGCCTGCTATGGTGTAATAACAAGTTATCAACCTTCATCTCATAGTTTTTCTTCTTATTCTTTACATCTTAAACCATCTGGACATGGGTCATGCTGCACCAGGCACTATCCAAACTCCAGCCGCGGCGAAAGGCCTATCAGGCTGTCGGTAGATTTAATAAAGATAAGCAGGGAGGTAACTGAGTCGGAGATGATGAGTTTTCCCCGTGACTGCACTGTCACAGTGCTTCCCATCAAAGCGAATCATGTGCAAAGCCTGAATGGTCCAAATCATTTCCAACTGCTCTTTACTGATGCAAATCACTCTTCTTGTGTGAGGCATCATTAGAGCAAGCATCCACAGAGTGTGTTCCGCCTAACGGCCTCCCATGAGCTGTCATCGACGTTTAGGCATAATCATGTTTCCATTTCTTTCATACAATATCGTTGGCTAATTGACTCGTCTTATTTATAGATTATGATCCACGACGTTTTCCTTTTCTCCACTGACTAAACAGTTTTCAGTTGAGTCAAGTAGTGCTGTTATGTCTGTGAAGACATGCATTGTTGTTTCCATGGAAATTGCTTTTGCAGCCCAAAATGCACAGATGCACGCACACACACACACACACGCGCACAGAGTGATTTCACGGATGTAGCGTTGCTAGGCAACATGTGCAAGACAATGGGGAAGTGCAATTGTTTTAGAGAGGTTAGAGGGTCTTGAAGAGAGACCCGGGTCAAGCCTTCTTTCATTCATTTGCTCTGCTGCCGGGTCTTGTTGTCACCTCTGGTCCCAGCACATTCTGCATTGTGAATATATAGCTGGACCAAGTGCAGAATGAAAAAGGCCCCCACAAGCCCACACTTAGTCCATTTAGCTAAACCAACAAAGGAATCAAAAGAGCTTTTCTCTCTGGGGATTTAGGCATTTCACCTCTTTTTGGACCCATTTTCCAGTGGATTACTCCCCGTGAACTTGAGCATAGGCTTTTTCAAGAGAACTGATTTGTCCGTAATGGTTAATGTTGGTTAATGATGCTTTAAAATCCCATTAACGGACAAGGAACAGTATTCAGAGAATAATGGCTGAAAATGTTTTCAGTAACCACTTAATCATGGTCATTAAATACCGACACTTTTCAGACATATCAACTGTAACTCAACAGGGATCATCTTGTTCATGAAACTGACTGCATCCTGGCTTTCAAACGCACATCGGTTCTGGTCGTGCATCACGGGACTTTTACAGAAATGGAATTAATTCCCAGTCATTTACAACATTTGCATACTGTTGCATTATTTCAGAATGCAGAGTTCACTGCGACTCCGTCAACATCACCAAAATACTAGGGGTGTAGCAATTAACCCATACGAATCAAAAATCAATTGTGAAGTAATAAACACGACTACAGTGATACACAGAGCCCTGAATCAATCTAAATGTGCTCTGAACCATTCGATGGCTCAATTTTAACGTTATAAATCAGTTGAGTTAATTTTGTTTTGCTGCTACTTCATGGTATAACACATAAATGTAGCCGTTTGAACTTTGCATTAGATTCACAGCCTGTTCATACTGTCATACCGGTTCAGAACGGGAAAGTTTTGCTATGCTATTTATGCTACGCTAACAACAGCTGGATTCTTCTGGCCTTCTTCTGTGCTGCGCTTTCTGCTACTGTATGTGGTGCCCAGTGGTGAACAATTTAGATCATTCAGAGTTGTCACAGGTATCTTGGTGGCTTCCCTCACTCGTCTCCTTGCACAGTCACTCAGTTTTTGAGAACTGCCTACTCCAGACAGGTTTACCATAGACTAGAGTACCATACTGTTTGTATTTCTTAATAATTGATGTGAATGAAGTCCAAGACATATTCAGTGACTTGGAAATGTTCATGTATTCATCCCCTGACTTGTCTAAAGAAAACTGGCTGTAAAAGTGATGATTTTCTTGTTATATTAAAAGGTGCCTTTACTTATGCAACCCGATGTTTTGTGACAGTTTGAGCAGTAAAAATGGTTCCCTGTATGTGCAGTGCTTTACAAGTCATTTTCGTTTTATTATTGATATTATTAGTTTATTGTTAAAATTTTCAGAGCATCTGGTCTTTGTTGTGAAGAAGTTTGTGTTACACCGTGTTGAACAAATGTTGGTGAAGCCATTGAAGGTCCTTAAAATGTCTTTGAGACAGCGTCGTGCGACCATCCGTCATCAAGTTTTAATCTGGTTTAGTT
This sequence comes from Chatrabus melanurus, assembly GCA_900302635.1. Lineage (NCBI taxonomy): Eukaryota > Metazoa > Chordata > Actinopteri > Batrachoidiformes > Batrachoididae > Chatrabus > Chatrabus melanurus. The sequence goes on from OMMV01056779.1 coordinate 4,546, forward strand.
TGTAGTTGGGAATGGAGCAATTAGTCATCGCAGCTGGAGTGGAAGGAGACGGTAATGCTGCTCGCTGTGTGTCATCTTCTGTTGCCCCCTCTTCTTTGCTTCTGCCGTCTACTGCAGCAGATTCAAATGGAGGCTGACAGCGCCCTCCTATCTTGTCTTTTTTAACACTTTAAGAGACTGTGCTGTAAAGCCGTTTCTATGAATCATCCGTATATGGATGTCACAATCAGTTTGTCTTGTTGTGAGTGTTTTGTATACTGCACTTTAACATTATGTATTTAAAGGCTGCGTTTGACACCATGTGGAGAAAAGCACTGTGGAAAATGTTGGTAGCTGCTGGCACTGACCCCAGAGCAGTGTGTATTTTTGAAGCACTTTATGGCAATAGAGAGTGTGCTGTTGTCGTGGCCAGCTGACTGGATGGTTTGAGGTGTGTGTCGGTCGAGGACAAGCTTGCCTTTTATACCCCACAGTCTGCAACATCTTTTGAGAATTTGTCATGAAGGAGCTCAAAGACCTCGATCCAGCACAGACCCTCACCGACACTCTGCCCATAGACTTCAGATATGGAGATGATACCATCTTGCTTTCAGCAATTTTTTGACAAAATGAAACTCTGTATCAAACACCTCGGCCTGTAAGAAATGTGGCATGAAAATAAATTCAAGCTCCTAACCTCAATCAAACCATAACGCTCAGAAGTTGGACATGTTAAGGAGTTTGTGTTCCTTGGCAATGCCTGGCTCAAAGACCCAATATGGAGCACGCAAGACATCATTAAGCCATTCAGTCAGGTTATCCAAAGCACTCAACTTTCCCGTATGCCTCTGACACGTGGACTCTAAAGGCTGAAGACATAAGAAAGCTTGAGGTACTTGAAGTGCAATGCCTTAGAGGAGTTCACTGCATGATGGGTGCAGAAACAAAGCAATCAGACCCTAACCCTGCATTTGATCAACACAGTTATAGACTCATTAGCGAAAAGGGGGATATTGTCCTCACGATGTCCATCCGGGCGTCCGGCGTAAATAATTAGAACTCACTAATTTATTTATTTTCACGTTCCCGTCGGCCTAGCTTTATGAAACTTGCTTAGGTGAATACTTGGGTGAATACTTCTGGGTGTATCCTGAACTGAGTTAGACAATTTGTGGGAAAAAAAATTCAAATTTTCCTGGATTTCTGGATCTGGACTTCTAGATTTAGTCTCTGAAGCCTGCTTGCTGTATAGGGCAAAGTCACTCATTTATTTTCCCATTGGTCTAGAGAACAAAGGAGGCGGGGGATGTTCCCATCTCTGATGGGTTCTTGTGTGACTCATGCATTCCTTCAAAATTTTCCAAACCCCAGGCTCCTAGGTTGTCTGCTGAAGAAATGGAGCACAAATTCATGAAGACACAGGGTTCTCCTGGCTACTGCCTAGCGCAGGGTGCCTGAGAGGTTTGTTTTGCAAACAGATGCGATGGAGAGAGCGAGGATCTAAAGATCAGGCAGCTAAATCTCCATTCTCACGTTCATGTTTATGCATCCCAGATGGTCTCCTATTGAAATCTTGTCCATATCTTGTAAAACCTTTAAAAATAAACCTTGTAAAACCTTTTCTGTTTTCGTGCCATGGTCTTGTTTTAACCATGGTGGGATTTTCAAGATCTTTGAAAATTCCTTTTTACTGTTGCAAACTTTGACATACTTCGGTTATCCCTCTCATTTCGGTGGAGCTCGTAACGTTGTTGTAGATGCTGGAACATCACTGGGAAGTTTTCCAGATCAGGGAATTCCGAAGTGGCAGCGGATTATTTAACATTATTTCGTACATTTTCACAAGCGAAAGACCGGTTTATATAGCTTCATTATTAACTCTTGTGGGCTTTTCTACACTCCTTCACAGTTTGTTTTGTTTTGAAGTGAGTTGACAGTGTGGTAATCAGCTTATTATTTATCTTTTATTTTTTTTATCTTACTGGCAATCAGCTGACAGCAGTGCGACGTTAAAAACTGCCGCTGCTGTCCGCATCAATTAAAGTCAGCAGTCAGAGCTCTCAATAGAAGGCGTCAGACATCAGAATCTGACATCTGCTCCACAAATTTTGACTTCTACCGACATAAAAAAAGTCGGACATTCACACGCCGGTTTGTAACTGTTATAAACTATGACCTTCCAGATTGAATACCTGTGAAATTGAGAACGGGGATTAAGTCTAGAGTGTTTGGTACAAGGATAGGATGGACCCAATTTAATATCACCAGCAATGAGCAGGATTTCTTTTCTCACTGTGTTGCTGGTCTGAGCAGTACATTATTATTATTTTAAACAAATATCTGGTTTATTGTAACTTGGCCCTGTTACACACTAATATAATAAAGGAGTTCTGGAACATGGCATGACATTTTCAATAAAAGGGCCGCATAACAGTGGAAAGGTTGAGGATCTGATGAGTGCTGATATCAATGTTATTTTGAGTGTTGAGTTTTGGCCAGATGTGTTTGACCATCCAGGTGCACAGGCTTTATTTTAAGCACTGCCGCAGTGTCGGAGCAGCTCGGGTGTGCTGTGTGTCCAAATGTGCTTGTATTTATGATAATATATAACCCCCATGGAGGCTGAGCACCAAATTTATTTTTATATATGCTGTTTCTATGCCTAGTTTTTTCCTCATCACAAAGTATGACAGGGGTGATGAGTTTCAAAATAAGATACAGCTTATTAAAGTCAGACCCATCACAAAACATGCCACTTTGAGACCCCAGATCTGGAAAAATAGAGTATGAGGAGCCAACATAAACATCTTAAAAATAGGAGAGGTATTCGAATATTATAATTATTAATTGTTGCAGCTTTATATAAATTTGTCTATGAGGAAAAAATTAAACGAATCCAGTTGTGAAGTGAAACTTTCCCTTTACAAAGCTCATGTAGGCACGCAAAGTGATGCCGTTTCCAGGTTGTTGTGATGGATATTTACCATTTGCCAAGTAAAGAATGACATCAAGAAGTTTCAAACCTGTAGCATTTATAATTTGGGTGCAGAGGAGTCCAACAGATGACCAATAAATAGGCGCAACTATTCCAATGACTTACTACCACCGCACGCACGCACGCAGGGGCCATAAATCATGAACTAAAGAAAGTGGAAAGAAATATTCTGGGTTTTCCCTTTTAAGTGATTGCTGCACATCAGATGATTGAGCTGTGATCATCCCAAGTTTTGTCTGGTTTGATTTGGAATGAGTTCTTTCTGATTGATGATTTACGTGCACAGACGGGGATTTTTGAGGTTTCCTCTCATGTTTGACTGTGTTCACAATGTGCACATGCACGCACTGGGTCTGACACATTCAGGGTCTCACTGATGCTGCACTGCCATGTATGCAGACCCACAGACAGCGTTTGGTCCAAAACAAGTCCATAGTCTGTTTGTGCCTGGGAAACTATACGGCATTCATTTTGGAATAGGATGAAGACCCTGGACTGTTTTCAGTAAGCATCTTGAGGCTTAGATTCTCTTAGTCCTATTAAATATCTTTGGGATAAAATAATCCTGATGGTCCTGTACCCTGGTTTGATTGTTCCTATTTAGGGAATAAACACTACAGATTTCAGATACACCGGCTATGAACACACTCTGAATGTCTAAATTCTCTCCTTAATGTCTGAAAGACAGGTTTTCTCCTGGCTGGCTTTCTGTCTGAGAGCCCCATTTATTTATAGACTTATTTGTGATAGATTTCTGTGGTCCGACTCCCTCGTGAGTTACTGGCATTTGTTTGGTGCCCTTGAATATGTTTTTTTTTTAAATCCTGTTACTGAGGTGCTTCAACAGTAATAACAATCTGTTGCTGAGCTAAATTTAATAAAGTACTAAAAGCAATGTTACATCAGTTTTACCTGGAAATCCTATGGGTAGATGGAAAAATCCTAAATTTCTAGGGCCCTAAACCAAAATGTTTTTTGAGTTTTTTCCAAGGGCGATAAAAACGGTCAGCTTCTTGAGGGCCAAAATTGGACTTCTTAGATAAATCCCATATTTTCTGGACTATATGTCGCACCGGCGTATTAGTCGCATCTGCCTAAAAATGTGTCATGAAGAAGAAAAAAAACATATATAAGTCGCATCGGTCTATAAGTTGCATTTATTTTTGAAACATGGTGCTCCGGGTTCATGCGACAAGAAGCAAAATTAATTTAATCGGCACATTACTTAATTATACCACAAACACCGCGTTAGCGAGCAGAAGCCAAGGGGCTAATTAATGTTATTGTACGAAGCACAAAGAACTCAAGAGTAAACTGCTTCTTGTCACCACTGAACAGACGAAAACATTAAGAAGCTAAACATGTGCATGTTTACCTCACTAAATGCAAATAAACTTTTAAAAACAACATTTTTAAAACATACTTAGCTTTACCTTAGCCTCGCCATCCTCCTCGTTGTCCTTCAGCTGTCCCACAAAGTGCAAACAAATCGAGTACCGAGTAGCATGAAGGTTATTCCCTCTCTTTATTCAAGAGTGTGATCTTTCAGTTTGAAGGCATGATTTCTTAATTTCACACGTACTCTAGGACCCAGTACATCCTCCTCATTCAGACCTTCTTCTTCGTGTTTTACTACGGTTGGCATCAGCTTAATGGTGCTTTACCACTACCTTCTGCTCCGGAGTGTGGATCAGACAGTACCTCATTCAGATCAGTATACAGGAGCAGCTTGTCAGGCGTGTAGATGGTGCAATCTTGTGGCTTTAGATGATAATGCAGTATTTTTTGATATATAAGTCGCATGACCACCCAAACAAGTAGAAAAAAGTGTGACGGAAAATACGGTACCTTTTGAAATTGAAATATCTCACTGCATCAATAGCTGCCCAGCTTTGTTTTGTTTTGATTGATGCCAATCTGTGGACGAAGGTGGCCCGAAAAATTTCACAATGTCTGTGGGCAGTTGAGGGCACCGCCAATAGGGGGCGCTAAAAAAAATGCTACTTTTTACTGAGGTGCCACTTATATTTGAGCCATTTCTGGACTGTGCCCTGAACATCCCAAGATAGTTTATGCATAATATGATTCCATTAATTCCGTGTGTGTGTGTGTGTGTGTGTGTGTGTGTGTGTGTGTGAGTGAGTGAATACGAGGCATGATCTTAGTGTTTTTAGTATCTGCTTCAGATGGAAACGAGCACACTCCATATGGTGGTCACTGACTGCCAAAGACCTTAGACTGTCTGCTGCTTTCAGATTATCAGGATGGAACAGAACATTATGGGCTATGAAACAATCTTGGAACCTGTGTTCAATATGTGTGTAAAGCATTTCTGCTCACATGTGTGTTTGTGAACTTACCACATTGTGATGGTTACATCTCACATGAGTTCCAAGGTCTTTCACCACACATCTCTTTGTTTGTAATCTTTTGACCTTGACATTTGTCTTGAATGTTGATCCCATGAGCACCATATGAACTTTGTTGTTTTCCATTAGACAGTCCATTGGTCGCACATATGTAGTATAGGTTACAAACTATGATGTGAATTTCTTATATCAGGACCTTGTGACCTTTGAACTAAAACATGGACACAGCTGGTAGCCCTGAGGTCAAAGTCTGTGCCAGGTTTAAATAATGATCAGTTTTCATTCAAATCGCGATGCTTCTGATGTGTTGATGTTTCTACAGCTATCCCCAAACCCCACAAGCCTCCAAGGATGACCATTTTTAGTATATGTGATTATTGGTAGTGATTAAGTGCCGGGTCTCCTCGCTGTCACTCAGCCTCATTAGTTGAATTGATTAGCTGATGCATTCGTTGTTCCACCCACAGGGGGAAATGATAAATGCAGAGAGGTCACAGAACGCTGCTTATTGAAGAGAACACTGAGCTGGGCTCAGATGAAGAGCAGCTGTTTTAGCTGTACAGCTGTGGTGTTAATTCACTAATATGTAACATTAAGTCTGCCCAGCGACTAACGGCTGAGCTTTTATGCTGGTTTGGCTTCGATGAGTACTCAAAATGCCTTTCCAGCACTAAGGATTTTAGAAAGACCTGAAACAACTGGAAAAGCCGGGGCATGTACCCTCCAAAATGCAGGAAATGAATAGATTAATGAGTCCATCCCCTCCAGTTTGTTAAAATCATAACTCAAAAGCAATAAATGCTGCCATCTTGTAACTTTCCAAATTAAAAGCTCATATAATGAGGACAACCCCTGTCACATCTGGTGACCTTTGACGTTCCAGATCAGAGGAAAAAGTAACTTTGTTTTGCCCTATGTTATGTCCCGTAGACATGTCTGCCACCTGCTGACAGGCTTAGTGGATGTTGGATTGATGTTGGAATAGATGCAGCTGTGCTCGTTAGTCAGTGAGACAGACAGACAGACAGACAGACAGGCCATTTCACCCCAGAACTGTACTAAATCAGATAAGTCAACAGTTATCTATTTATTTTTGATTGTCTTACAGCGGTTACCTTCTCATACTCAAATAACACAATTATAGCTTCACATAAGTAAGCAGAAAGGATTTTGTATAAATTTAGCCGTGGAAGAAAAAGAAAGCAAGGGAGATGGTCGAGCGAGGTAAAAGAGAGAGAGAGAGCGTTTCTGCGGAGAAATTTACACAAAATCCTTTCTGCTTACTTATGTGAAGCTATAATTGTGTTATTTGAGTATGAGAAGGTAACCGCTGTAAGACAATCAAAAATAAATAGATAACTGTTGACTTATCTGATTGTTTAACAGCAGTTATCTTCTAAAACTCAAACAACATGGTCACAAATCGACACAACCCCACAGGGAGGATTTTGTAGCCGAAGCAGATGTCCTCCATCTCCCTGTCTCTCTCAGCCAGGGCCGCCCAATGTGGAGCCCACAGGCCGAGCTTGGAGTATGACGCTCTTACACTCTGCTCGTCCAGACAGGAATGTGCTTTTGCACACGTTACTACAGTGAAACTGAATCGAAAACAAAAATTAACAACAAAATAATCGTAAAATGCAAAACTTTAATAACTCTGGCTTGTACCGTATTTTTATATTTTCTTCCTCCCATGTTGGGAGGCGGGGCTGTCCACAGGTGGAGCGGGTGGGATATGGAGGAGATGAGATGGATGGAGGAGGAAGGGTTACGGCAGTGAGATCGAATCGAAATGCTTCACCTCAGGTGAAGATACGTAGCTCATCAGTAGGTGTCACTGTCTACTGGCACATCAGTCATTGTCTTGTTTGTTGATGTGCAAATTTCAAGAAAATTTGCACATCAGCAGATGTGCAACAGCAGCAGTCAGCCACCGCAGCAGAGCATGCGGTGGCTGACTGCTGCTCCCCGTTTGCAAACTTTAACGCTTGGCACGCAGAATCATTTCCTCGCCAGAAAACCTCTCCTTTCTTAGTCTGCAGTCAAAATATCTAATCAGATTAGCCAGACACTGGTGCACTGTGACTAAATGCAGCCCCTCTTTGCCTTATTTTGTGCTCAGATTACACGCCTTGTAAACAGCAAAGTGGACTTGGACACGCCCCAAACACACTTATGCTGTGCACTTTAGGCCGTGCACCACAGATCATGATGATGGAGCTCATTTGGTTTATTTTCAAACCCTTTTAGCAGTTTTTCGTGTTATTATTCTTCCTTTATTTTAACTGGCCTCACAGTTCTAAAGCCTCCACTAATAAACTGCACGTACATGATGCTGAAGGATGCACACAAAAACCTCGGAAACAAATGTAGGATACGTGTGTGGCCGCGTGTTTTTGATTGACATGATGAAGATCGCAGTTGGCGTGTTGCTGACGGTTGCCTGGCTGCCTCTGCTTCAAAATGCGATTAAGATCATCACAAACTCCACATCGGCGTTTTCCTGCCACAAAGCGTCAGCTGCAGAGTTGAGGAGCAGACGAGCAGTGAAGGTGAAAGCAAAGCTTGTCCTTGTGAAGGTTTGCCCTCTGCCATCTGTAAGGAGGCGGACTAATTGATTCCCGTGATCACGCTGTTCCATATGTATCCGACTCGGCGCTGAGAGAGGAGGGAGCAGATGATGCTGTGGCCCATCAGTTTGCCTTTAGGTGCTGTGTGTTTCAGCACACCGTGTGGGTGTGTGGCAGTGGAATGTGGCTCTGCTGGTCTCTCCGCGGCAGAACTATTTCTAAAGGCTGTTTATTATTACACCTTCAAAGAACTGGCGTGTGTCCCAACTCTGTCCATCCCTGTCATTTCCATTCTTTGTTTTTCAGTAGCGGTGTTTGGATGCAGCTGTCAGAGGGAGCATTTTGCATTTCAACCCCTAACTGTCAGTGAAAAACTGGAGTTGGTTTAAAAAAAAAAATTTTTTAAAAAGAGTACAGTACGGGCCAAAGTGGTGTTTGAGTGTGAGCTGAAGCTGATTTCATGGAAATTTAAGCTGCCACTCACAACACGACGATACGATGCGATCGTGTCCCATCAACGTGACGCAGAAACATATTTCACAAGGCATGCAGAAGACATTGCACACATTATGGTGTGCACCTTTCTCCGCGCAGCAAAGGAGAAGCAGGAGCTGCTGCACGGGCGGTCCAATCTGTGGTGGAAGCCGCCGCAGCGGAGCGCGAGTGAGAGAGAAATAAATATGTAACGAGGCAACGGTTTAATGAGCACTAAAAATTCAACTGTGTGCACCCAAGATACAGTTAATAACCACATTTTATCAGTTCATGCACACATGATAAGCGTCTGCACTGTGCCAAGTCGCCACGCGTGCACAGAGAATTGAAAGCATCCCTGTGTGATGGACGTTATTACTGTGTGTTAATGTGGATAATGACCAACACAAAATACATTTATTGAGCACAGAATATATTTTGTTTGCTCAGATTGAAATGTGCATATGAGCCAGCATCGCGCCTTTTCCAGTGTTCTCAAGAATTATTTAAGTATTTATGTCACACGCACAAAACAATCAAAGTGTGGGAAAGAATTACATGTTGTGCATACCTAATAAGATTTCAGGTGCAATACTTTTTTTGTTTCCCTATTTTGCCCTCTCTACGGCCACTCCAACACTCTGCGGACATCTTCATGTGCGCACCTTGGAAGTCGAGTCCTTTAAAAGTGTGCAGTTTGTTTGTTTGTTTTCTTTCAGCTGCTCTTATTTGGAGTTTCATCAACAGAAACATGCATCTCCTCTCCCTAAAAAGCCATTATGGAAGTCCGCAGCTCCGCAGTGCACGTGTGCACTGTGCGCCCCATACGTGTCTCTCTGCTTGGAATCACATCTATTTGACATCACACAATGCACGTTGTGACGTAATAAGAGGAAATACGACGCTGGTCGCATCACAGAACTTTTGAACATGCTCGAACTGCTGCATTGCGGTCTCATCTCACCAAGAAACACGTTCTTAACACACTTGCTCCTCACACGTTGCAATACTGTGAGTGTTTCTGTTGGGGCTGGACGATATGGCCTCAAATTCATATTGCGGTATAATTTGAAGCATATTGCGGTAACTGTATATATTGCGATATATTCTTCGGTATATAAGTTTCAATATAACTGTTTCTGAATGGGTAACATACTTCCACAGCAAATGCATTGCAGCAGGAAGTTGTATTCTTAACTGTTAAGAAATTTCAAATAGTATAGAATGCCATTTTAAGAACATTTATTGGGTAAAAATGCAATTATAGAAAAAATACAAAACCTTTCAAGTAACTTCCAAGCAGTGTAACAGTAGATTTCTTTCTCCACAACAATGTAACGTTTAAAAGAAAAAAAAACAAAAAACGGTCACTCTGTAGTGCAAAGCATTCTTCAGATGAGTGCTCCTATCGAGCAGACACTC
>OMMV01056872.1:5650-16010 GCA_900302635.1 Chatrabus melanurus
GGTGGCTTCCCTCACTAGTCTCCTTCATGCATGGTCATCCAATTTTTGAGAATGACCTATTCCAGACAGATTTTTCAATCACAACCACAGAAGCCTATATTTCCTTCAGAGTTGTCATGAGAGTCTTGGTGGCTTTCCTCACTATTCTCTTTCTTGCACAGTCACTCAGTTTTCTTTTTTTAGAACTGCCTACTCCACACTGATTTACTGATTCACACCCATAGAGGCCTACGACTCCTTCAGAGTGGTCACGGGTGCCTCGGTGGCTTCCCTCACTTGTCTCCTTCATGCATGGTTGATAAACAATTCTTCCCAGAGGTCAGTGACCTGTTGTCTGACACAGCAAGACCTTGACATTAAAATAAACAAATAACATACTTTTTTTTCCGAACATGCTTTTCACTTGTGACGACGACTGGTTTGGTATGTGTGCCGTTTTGAATTATAGCACGCACCTCTCTCGCGCTCTTTCCACTGTTCTGGTTCATTTGCTGGCTCTCCCTTCGTTTTATTTTCACTCCCATGGCCGTGATTAAAGCGCATACATTTAAATAATTCAATTTGCGCTGCCCAGCTACATTATCGTATTCTTCTTCCTCCGCCATCTCTTTCTCACTGGAGCTTCAACTCCCTGGAGGTAAATTTTTCTCCCCCGTCTCTCCTTTTAATACAAAAAAGGCTTCTTTTTTTTTCAGGCACAACTTTGATCCGCTGACACTTTTGTTCTACTGTATTATCCAATACAAATTTAATTCTGGCGTTTCCATCCTCCTGCTCTCCTATGAAGGACTATTAATTACTCCAAGCTACTTGTCACCATTTGTCAGTTAAGTGGCCATACTCATTTTTAATCAAAGCCAATTTAATTTCACTGTAATAGGCTCACTCCTTGTTGAAACATTGCTCTATGTTGCATTTTCCCGCTGGTTGGGGCACTAACGAAACAAACCAGGCACTCGTGTTTTTATCTGAGATGTAATCTTCTATTTGAAATCCAGACACTATCTAGGCAAAGAAAATCACAAGTTACATTACCTTTGGGATTGTTAGATTCATAAATTTACAAAAAAAAAGAAAGGCATCAGAGGGGCGCGGTGTGGCGATGGAACTTGCGGGTCTAGCGGACAGTTTGACGTAGCATGACCGGGAATCGAGCGCAGGTCCACCTATAGGTAGCCCAGCTCCTATCCCACTAAGCTACCTGCATGAATTCCACCAGGGCCTCAGAAAGAAAAAAAAAAAAAAACTTGAATGCTGAAGGCGCTTAGATTTATTGTAGCTTCACCCGGCAATCGCTGTGAGGAAAATGAAGACGATAACGAGCCTCCATTCAGAAACTGGCCTTTCGGATCACATCGCTCCGCAATTACACGTGGTCTCCATCGATCTCGCTCCAAGTATACACGAAAAGAGAGGACGGCAAAAGCACAAGTGAGTAAACAGGAAGAAGTGTAGAGTGAGAGAGGGAGATGGGAAAATATGGCTGGCTGAGTGTGTTGGCACGGCATCAACAGCCTGAAGGCCAATTAGCAAGAAGCAGCAGGCAGGTGGAAGCCTCTCAGTCGGCAGTCTTTCAAGGCCCAAATTCCTCCTTCGTCCCGTTCTCTGTCGGCCGCCTCCTTCCTTAACGGTGACCACGCACTCCTCAGGATGTTGCTGTGAGGTCCCCTCTGATTCGTGGTGGGGGGGCGCGGGGGAAGCCAGACGGCTCTCGCAGTTCGGCTATTTGTACGTTGGTGTACGTTTGGTCCGTCGCGGACGACCAGCTCACCAAAGCTGTGGGGATTCAGCTGAACTCTTGGCACCGATTAAGGCGCCGGAACGTGCCAGGCATTTTCGACACACACTAATCATCACTCTCACATACACACACTCCAATCGTGAATGAATCACATCAGGTTGGAAGGAACGGCCTACAGTGATGTTGGATTGTTTCTGGGGGGGGAATAAGAGTATCTAAGGGCGGGCACTGTGATCTTAGGGTATCTCAAAATTTTGTTCGGAGAATCCGAAGAGTTTAGGATTGTCCAAGTTGCTTGGGGTGGCAGAGCGTGCAGGAGGTAGGGCATCGGCAAAAAGCACACCGCAGACATTGTTCTAGCTCTTCTTTGAATTTGACGATTTACGTGTTGGCACCCAGTTACTAGGTCTCTTTGGAGGATCCTTGGGTACCGCTGGAATGACTTTCTAACAAACGAATGAGTACATACGGAGTCTAGGATGAGGAGTATCACTTGCATTGTGAGGGAACATCAGCTATGACATTTTGGCCATGTGGCACGCTGCTCTGGGAATTATCCGGCACACAAGTGCCTCAGAGTTGAGGATCCCAGCAGCTAGAGGAGGCCAAGGAGATGCCCTGGGTGTGACAGATACTTTCGAGAGGTGGGGATGCACCGGTTGTCTGCGTGGGTGGTTGCCGCGCTGCACTGGTGCATTATATCATCACACCGCATGCTAGGCCAGCACTTTACATTACTACACCGCGTGCTAGACAGGCACGTTACATCATCACACTGCGCACTAGACCGGCTTTTTTATGTCATCACACAGCACACTACACTGGCATGTTGTGTCATCACACCGTGCGGTAGACCAACGCGTTATTTCATCACACCTCGAGCTAGACTGATGCATTATGACATCACAGTGCGCTAGACTAACACGCCATGTCATCACACCGTGCGCTAGACCGGTGCATTATGTCATCACACCATGCGGTAGACCAACGCGTGACGTCATCACACTGTGTGCTAAGCCAGCGCATTACATCACCACACCGCGTGCGAGACCAGCACGTTATATCATCACACCTCAAGCTAGACTGATGCATTATGTCATCACACCGTGCGCTAGACCGGTGCATTATGTCATCACACCATGCGGTAGACCAACGCGTGACGTCATCACACTGTGTGCTAAGCCAGCGCGTTACATCACCACACCGCGTGCTAGACCGGTGCATTATGTCATCACACCGTGCGCTAGACCGGTGCATTATGTCATCACACCGTGCGCTAGACCGGTGCATTATGTCATCACACCGTGCGCTAGACCGGTGCATTATGTCATCACACCGTGCGCTAGACCGGTGCATTATGTCATCACACCGTGCGCTAGACCGGTGCATTATGTCATCACACCGTGCGCTAGACCGGTGCATTATGTCATCACACCGTGCGCTAGACCGGTGCATTATGTCATCACACCGTGCGCTAGACCGGTGCATTATGTCATCACACCGCGTGCTAGACCGGTGCATTATGTCATCACACCGCGTGCTAGACCGGTGCATTATGTCATCACACCGCGTGCTAGACCGGTGCATTATGTCATCACACCGTGCGCTAGACCGGTGCATTATGTCATCACACCGTGCGCTAGACCGGTGCATTATGTCATCACACCGCGCGCTAGACCGGTGCATTATGTCATCACACCGTGCGCTAGACCGGTGCATTATGTCATCACACCGCGTGCTAGACCGGTGCATTATGTCATCACACCGTGCACTACTAGACCGCCACGTTATATCATCACACCACATGCTACACTGACACGTTATGTCATCACACCGTGTGCTACACTGACATGTTATATCATCACACCGTGTGCTACACTGACACGTTATATCATCACACCGTGTGCTACACTGACATGTTATGTCATCACACCATGCGCTGGACCGGTGCGTTATGTCATCACACCGCGTGCTAGACCGGTGCATTATGTCATCACACCATGCACTACTAGACCGCCACGTTATATCATCACACTGCGTGCTACACTGACATGTTATGTCATCACACCGTGTGCTACACTGACACGTTATGTCATCACACCATGCGCTGGACCGGTGCATTATGTCATCACACCGCGTGCTAGACTGACAACTTATGACATCACAGTTTGCTAGACTAACATGCTATGTCATCACACAGCGTGCTAGACTGACGCATTATGACATCACAGTGCGCTAGACTAACATGCTATGTCATCACACCGTGCGCTAGATTGGCACGTCACGTCATCACACCGTATGATAAACCAACAAGTTGCGTCATCAAATCGCACGCTCGACCGGCGTGTTACAGTCAAACCGTGCGCTCGATCGCTACTTTACATCATTACACCACGTGGTACACCAGTACTTTACGTTGTCAAACCAAAGTCAAAGTCCTAAATAGATCCAAACAAGTTACATTTTGCTCATACTGTCGATATAAGACTGCATATCCTTTATTTGAATACTTGGTAACATCATTACAGTGGTGCCAAAGAAAAGACTTTTTTATGAATTAAATGGTTTAAAAAAAAACTGAAGGCAACGACAGCTTCAAGCATTTAAAATATCTGGATCAAGGCTTCAAACCCAAAAAAAATTTTCGGCCATTTTGTTCTAAGCAGAATTCCCCCTTAAAATTATTATTCCCAAACCGATTGGAACCAAATTAAATACTGGTTAATAACATTGTATGTAAGGCTGTGTGACATAAAATATATATATATATCTTTCAGATGTTATAAAATGCCTATTGATTATAATCTATGTCTGACTCTATAGTCTATCACTAATGTCACAGTTAGCAAGCTAGGCTACGCCGGGCCCATTGTTTAGCCTAACTGGAGCTAGCTAACTGTTTCTACCATTATTTCTCCTTCAATATTAACCCGTCCCACCAAACACTGATGAAGTTGATGTTTAAAACCAACATTTACAAGGTGCACAGCACAATATTTATCTCCTCTGGTTGGAAAGAGGGAGACCACGCCACATTTGAATTTAATCGCCTGCCGCTTCATGAAGTTCAGAGAAAGACCGGAAATGAACTCGGCTTCAAGTTACGCCAAGAAGAAAATATTTTAGTTTATAATAAAATAATGAGGAAATAACCTGATAAACTGGTTAGCATTATTTCAAATAAATGTTTCTGTTAAATATAAAGTTTATTGTGTCGTTTTGGTTGCTAGCGACATATCTTGAAGGGAAATTGCTAAATCTTAAGGCGAGTCATTGCCCCATTTTTTTGCTAATAGCATAGCTTTTCTTTATTTTTGAAACCCTGTATTCCCGCTATGTAAAATATGGCCATTTTAGCATGTAGGCATGTTAGCATCGACTCTTTTCGGTGGTCACTTGCGCAGATTTGACCCCATCCTCACGGGGCCCGCGCCTTTTCACTTCACTGCCAGCTAATTACGAAGACTTGGCAGTCATCCTCATTGAGGCACCTTTTATTACGGGGCGGTTATAATCGAATCTGATTCCGTGAAGCTAAAATCCTGGCACCCTGAGGCGAAGCGCGGCCATTGCATTGTTCGCTAATTAGGCCGATAAGAAACTAATTTTAATTTGGTTTGATTTTAATATTGGGTCTTGTAATCTGGAAATGTCTTGAGGCCAAAGAGGTTGCCTGGGCTGAATACAGTATCACCGAGCCCGAGTAAAAAGAGAGGCATTTTGTGGACAAAGCAAAGAAAAATACATTGAGCGTTTGGGAGCTAATATTGCTTGGCAGAGTTTGTTCCACAAAGTAAATGTATTTTAACAGGCTATAGATTATTTATCTGTTGTGTGTTGTTCTTAGTCTAGCTGTAAATCTGAACATTTTCAGAAATGGAGCCACATGGGCCAAAAAAAAAAAAGTTGCCAATTGAGTATCATATTCTCTTGACTTGGTGGCTTGCCTCACTTGTCTCTTTCTTGGATGATCATTCAGTTTTACAGAACTACCTACTCTAGACAGATTTGCAGTGAGTACCATATTGTTTGTATTTCCAATCTTGGTGGCTTCCATCACTTATATCCTTCTTGGATAGTCACTCAGTTTATGAGAACTCCCCAGTCCAGACAGATTTACCGTCAAGTATCATAGTATTTCTATTTCTTGAATTGGTGGCTTCCCTCACTAGTCTTCTTCTGGGTCAGTAACTCAGTTTTTAATAACTACCTGCTCTGGACAGATTTACCTTTGGTTATGATATTGGCTGTATTTCAAATCTTGCTGGCTTCCCTCACTTGTCTGCTTCTTGGACGGTTACTCAGTTTTTGAGAACTACCCACTCTAGACAGATTTACCATTGAAAACCATATTGTTTGTATTTCTTCTCTTGGTGGCTTCCCTCACAAGTCTCCTTCTTGGACAGTCACTTAGATTTTGAGAACTCCTCACTCTGGACAGATTTCCCATCGAGTACCATATTGTTCATATTTCTTAATGTAAATGAAGTCCAAGATACTGTTTGCATTTATTTCTGAACATACATTAAATTCTGTACTTAAAATTGAGGGGATCCAGTAATTCTGACCAGGGACTATACTTGCTCAGTCCTTTTGCCATTGCACTGATAGCATTAGGTCAACTCCATCATCAGTCTAATGATGATTCCAGTCTCACTTGCCGCCGTCCTAATGCTGCCACACACTCCATCTTGCTTTATTGGAGACGGGCGTCATCACAGTACGACGCAGTTCTGAATTTTCCAGTCCATTTCCTTGCTTTCCTGCTCTCATCTCTCAGTGCTCGTAGACAGTGTTACCACAGCAGGTAATCCACTGTGTCAAGACAATTCTGTTTGAGGCACGGAAATGGGAAGTGCCAATTTTGAAACCGGTGTGGTTAGCTTATTTGTACTTGTATTACAATGCAATTGCAATGATGTGGAGAAAAAAAGGCAAAGAGAACAGGTCAGGGAATGGATGCATGAACATTTCCAAGTCGCTGAACGTGTCTTGGAGTTGATTTACATTAATCATTAAGAAATAAAAACAGAATGGTTCTGTGTGGTAAATCTGTCTGGAGTAGGCAGTTCTGAAAAACTGGGTGACTGGGCAAGAAAGAGACTAGTGAGGGAAGCCACCAAGATACCCAGGCATTTCTGAAGAAGTTATAGGCTTGTGTGGTTGTGATTGGTAAATCTGTCTGGAGTAGGCAGTTCTGAAAAACCTAGTGACCATATAAGAAGGAGATGAGTGAGGGAAGCCTCCAAGAAACCCACATAACTGAAGGAATTATAGGCTTCTGTGGCTGTGATTGGTAAAAGTGGAGTTGGCAGTTCTGAAACAAGTGAGTGAACATGCAAGAAGGTGACAAGTGAGGGAAGCCACCAAGACACCCAGGCAACTCTGAAGGAATTATAGACTTCTGTGGCTGTGACTGGTAATCTGTCTGGACAAGGCAGTTCTCAAAACCTGAGTGAATGTGCCAGAAGGAGACTAGTGACAGAAGCCACCAATACACCCGGACAACTCTGATGGAGTTATTGGATTCTGTGGCTGTGATTGGTAAATCCGTCTGCAGCAGGCAGTTTTCAATAACTGAGTGACTATGCAATAAGGAGACTAGTGAGGGAAGCCACCAAGACATCCCCACAACTCTGAAGGAGTTATAGGATTCTGTGGCTGTGAATTGGTGAATCTGTCTGGAGTAGGCAGTTCTCAAAAACTGAGTGACCTTGCAATAAGGAGACTAGTGAGGGAAGCCACAAAGGCATGCAGATTACTCTGACAGTCACTGTTTGTCTTGTTTTTAACTAATTCCTGGACTCTGAGTTGCAAGATCCAATCCAGTCATTTTGGACAATGTCACACCGATACCATTCGGGAATATTGGCTCAGCGCACCCCGAGTTAGGCTGCTTGCTTTTACAGTTCTGTGTCACCGCTGAGGGCAGTGCTGCAGTCTGGTACCAGCAAACAGCGATAGGAGCAGCCCAGAGTGTCAACAGTGTTCACCCCATTAGCCCATGCCTGGCGTAGAATACCATAGCATGTTATCTCTCCAGGGAAGACAATATAGAACAAAAATAGTTATAACTTGGGCTTCCTGTGCCCTGAAATTCATCTGTTTCTTGATGTTTGATGTAAACATTGAGCTCCTCCATCTGCTGCGCGAGTTTATATTCAATCCGTCAGAGCCTTTTGATGAAATTGGCTGTTTACATTTGACGCCACATTCATAATTTTTATTTGCATCTTCTTACACTTTCCAAACTCTGCATTCCAGATGCACCTGTGCACATACAGTAGGTGTTGACAGTGCAAAGCGGACTAAGTGCGCACATCTGTTCCCGCTACCAGTCAGCAACAGCAGCTACCTTCTGCACAGTTTCGGCCAAATACACACCTGACAGCTGCAATTCTTTCCATTGTACTCATTATACTCATCCAGGGCTTGCACATCAATCAGGAGAGACAAATAGAGGTGATATCCATTGTATGTATTCATGAAATTACTGTCTAGACATTGGACCCAAGAAAGCGGCGGTAATGGCTGAATGCCAACGAGAGACAAAGGTTCTTTGAGATGCTGTCGGCACAACGCAGGAGGAGGACAAGGGATCCAAACAGGAACACGAAATTTACACTTACAAATTAGGCGTTTCCTGCTTTACAGTAGTTTATTTTCAAATTATTCATTTTTAGATAAGTAGGCATTGCTTCCCCCTGCCAAAAAAATTGGGACAAGGCAATTTTCACTTTGCACTTTTTTTTTTCTATGATTTTTAGATTATAGGGGTAATCCTCAGCCAGTGTGTGTGGCTTTTGCTTTATTTTTTCAGTTAGTTATAGATACAGTTAACTTTAGCTTATTGATTCAGTTTAGTTTTCAGTTTGCTTTATTTTCAATTAGTTATAGATTCAGTTAATTTCACTTTGCGTTACATTCAGTTAATTATAGATTCAGTTACCTATATATTCAGTTAGCTTTTAGATTCAGTTAACTTCACTTTGCTTTGTATTCAGGTAGTTATAGATTCAGTTACCTATATATTCAGTTAGCTTTTAGATTCAGTTAACTTCACTTTGCTTTGTATTCAGGTAGTTATAGATTCAGTTACCTATATATTCAGTTAGCTTTCAGATTCAGTTAACTTCACTTTGCTTTGTATTCAGGTAGTTATAGATTCAGTTACCTATATATTCAGTTAGCTTTTAGATTCAGTCTAAAAGCATCAGACTTTAACATCAGTTTTCACTGAAAGTGAAAGTGAAAACGCGGGTGGACAATTTCAGTTTCAGTTTTCACATGTTTTTCAGATAGTTATAGATACAGTTAACTTTATATTCAGTTACTTATAGATTCAGTTTCATTTATATTCAGGTAACTTTTATATTCAGTTAATTTTTTAGTTGATTTTATTTTCAGTTAGTTATAGATACAGTTAACTTTATATTCAGTTATCTTATTGATTCAGTTATATTTTCAGTTTGCTTTATTTTTTCAGATAGTTATAGATACAGTTAACTTTTCTTTTCACTTTACATTCAGTTACCTTTACATTCAGTTACCTTTATATTCAGTTAGCTTTATTGATTTTAGATTAAGTTTTGAAAATATGAAATATTACCTCTTTTGGGGGAAATTCCAAGTCTTAATTGGTAGTGATTGGGGGGGGGGTCAGACCTCTGTCAGACCCAGTACTTCCTGTAATTCCAACCATGACCAGGAGGATTCCAAAACTCCTTTTTCACATGATACAAGTGTGGTGCGTTACGCCGTCAAACCACGCGCTAGGTCACATTCGTGGGCAACCTTGCTCTACCCATCTAAATACACACGCCGGTTTGTCACGGTTCTAGACAGTCTGATGTTAAACTTTACAGTACAAATGCATTACCAGGCAATTAAAAGTATGAGGACGAGCAATAAATAGTTCCAAATGCATAACTTTTTTATTATCCATGTGTAAATTGTGCTCTATAATACATTGTTGGGCTTTAATGAGGACACTGCGTCTCCAAGGAAGGGTAGTAAGGTTTAGTACCGTGACACGATTGATGCGAAGATTCATTTCCTGGTTCTCATCTGAGAAAGCTATCTATGCTAACCTTGTAATGGAGAATTGCCCTCAATGTAATTAAGGACACGAATGTCCTTCAGGAAATTATTCCCTGGATTCTCCACCAGAGGAATTATTTTAATTTGCTATCAAGTCTAGGTCAGACGTTTTCCTCAGGAAGAGAGGGTTACTGATTAAATATTGGTCGCTAAATGTAATCACTTTGGGTTTTCTTTAGATCGACTAGGATGGTAGGTGCGGTGTGGACCAGAGGGGGTCGTGACCCATAATGATCGGGGTGGAAACACAAAAAGAAAAGAAAAAAACAAAAAAAACAAGGGCCAAGACATTTTTCTCTGTCACTTTACCTTTTGAACTTTATATTTCAATGTCTCGTGGTGTCTGAGGAAAATGGAACACCCCAAACTGTGGCTCATTCGCCAACCCATTACAACTTTAATCACTTCACACTTCTTCCTTGTCTTTTCCTCATCAACGCTGGAACTTTTTTCTCAGCTCAGCCAGCTCCTTTGACCATAACTGCTTTAAAATGACTTGACCCATATTGGTATAAAATA
>OMMV01056900.1:0-11608 GCA_900302635.1 Chatrabus melanurus
CCCCCCCACATGGAAGCGAAGCTGCCCTGGTGGCAGAATTCAGGCATTGGCCCAAGAGAGCGGGCCAATACCCTTCCTGGGACCACCGACTGGGGCAAGAGCTGGCAACACCCCCATGCATCATCAAACCCCTTGGGTCGAGGTTCCTGTACCTAGATGGAGGGAAGAATTACACCTCACCCCCCAGCTGCCAGCGGCAGACACCCACTGTCCCCACCCACCCGGGAGGTGACTAGGACAGCCCTGCAATAGCGCCCTCTTAATAACAACTAGAACTTGGTGCACACTGGCTTAAAGGTAATGACAGGTGCCACTCTGATTGGTTGAATTCATAGCATTTCAATATCATGCCCTCAACACTATCTTGAATAATGTGGAAACTTAACCCAGTCCTTGTGCGCACAGCGACATAGTTTGCACTGAGGTTTAGCGCTGTTTTAATAGCAATATGATGCTGGACACGCCCCAAAAGCATTTGCGTCATGTATTTTGCACAATGCACATAACATCATCAAGATAGGGCCCTTAGCGTTGATTTCTAAGCATGGTTCTTACCGCTGGTAAGGAAGTATTCCCCTCCATGTATGTTTAGTGGTTTATTAGCAGAATTACTCAAAAAAACAAGAGTACTCCACCAATGGAACCATAATCGTAACTGGCATTAATACCTCCACCGCCCAGAGAAGGAAGGTGGGTATCTAAAGTGTGATGTCATAATTCACAGTTTTGGAATAAAGATTTACAAAGAAAAATTTGGAGGCAGATCCAAATCAATTATAATCATCTGCCTCCTGACACAAATACCATTTATCCACAAAATATACCATGACTTTTTGAAAATGTTGTCCACAGACAGACAGGTGTGATCAAATTGTTCAGTGAGCGGGGTTAATGAGGAAACTATTATTAGAACATTTTATGGAACAGTTGGACCTGGCATAGAATAGATATCATTAAATTTTAGGGTGGATCCAGGAAATTACAGATATAACTAATGTTCAATATTTATTATCGATCAAAATGTCAGTTCTTTATTAAGATCAATCATTTAATCCTGTTGTCTCTTAAATGTCACAAATTGGAAGAAATGCCTATCACACTTTCTCAAAACTCAAGCAATCGTCTTCAAACTCCAAATTCCAAAGATCTTAAGATAGTTTTCAGCAGGTAGACCATTTAAGTCAAATTTAGCATGGTTAATTACAATTTAAAATGGGTTACCATTGGTTTGGAGCTGATTTAAAAACTGCAAAAGTGATTTATATGATGTTTAGTACCATTCTTTCATTTAAAAAGAACACTAAATTTACCAAATTAAATAAAAGTTTCAGACATTTTGCTTTCGGTTTAGAGCTGTTTAACGTGTATAAAATGAGCTATTATATGTTTTAAAATCATTTATAGTGTTTTATGATTGAAGACATGAGGTGTAAAATTAGTTGAAACCAGTTTATCTTTGGCATACATCCGCTTAAAAACAGTAACAGTTTATCTGAAATTAAACAAAAGAAGGTGGTTCACGACCAACATTGGCACTTTGTTTAAACAATTTATCAACTATTAAAATACTTGACAATCCTTTTAATGATAATCAATGGATCACTTAATCGACTGAGCTTTCCAGCAGGTAGTTATTGAATTTTGGAAACTTCACTCCTGTTACAGGTCACACGTTTTCTAATCCTGAGAGAGTTAGTGAGAAGTTTGAGACTGGCACTTGGTAAGTAAAGTTTGCTCAAGATAAAATATTCTTTTTGTGCACAGCCTCTGGAGTCAAATCCAAGAGTGCTCCTGCGGTGGTAATTTCTGTGCGTGTTTGTGTGTAGCAGTAAGATGGAGAAAGTGTGCGACAACACTGTGATCAGAGCCAGAGGGTTGCCATGGCAGTCTTCTGACCAGGACATTGCTCGATTCTTCAGAGGACTAAACATTGCCAGGTATGTTGTATGCACATGTGTTGATTTTCGCATTGACCCATGCTGCATGAATAGTGATAATATTCCAAAATTGGCTATTGATTGCTCTTTTGTTGCATAGAGGAGGCGCTGCGTTATGTCTAAATGCTCAGGGGAGGAGGAACGGAGAGGCTCTTGTTCGTTTTGTCAGTGAGGAACACAGAGACCTGGCGCTGCAGAGACACAAACACCATATGGGCAACAGATACATAGAGGTAACCTGTCTGAACCTCAGTACCTACATTAACCAGCTATGACTTTCCCATAACACGCTGCAGCTACATCAGATGATGAGCCTTTAATAATGGCAGTGTTTGATTCAGTGACCTTGTTTCCTTGTAATGGCAGGTTTACAAAGCAACAGGAGAGGACTTTCTGAAGATAGCAGGAGGTGAGGAATTAACATATTCATACGACATCTTGCCTTACCATCAGTAATCTCTGCATATTGTAAATGTTTTGTCACACCAAAGCCTCCATATGCTTTTCATATGTCTTCAGTAGTCACCAAAAAGTACCTTTTCTTATGTTGTATAAATATGCAGAGAACTCCTCGATCTGTCAGTTTATCTGGGTGTCCTTTCTCTGAATGGATCAATCTCATTTATGATTTTGGCAGCTGTGTTACAATCCGAATCCCTTCCAGACACTAACGGGTCAGGTCAGGTCTGAGAGCATGTACTGGATCCACCACAGTACAGAACCACCCAAGTAGACATCTGGTCCATCCGCACCTCCCAAAAATAGCCATATATGTGCCGTGGTGCATTCAGCACACAAAACGTTTTGTAACGTTAGCGAGTACGTTGCCACTGAACGACCTGTTCACCAAATGCATTGGCGAACGCTCGCTAACAGAGACGAACAGTCTCAGAAGTGCCTCGCGGTGTGACTCTTCACGAAACAAACATGGCGGAGGGTGTAGTCCGTGCCGTCGGAAGACTGCAAGGACAACACTTCCAGCAGAAACGGCGTCAGTTACGGCTGTAACTATGGGTGATCTTTCCAGTGCGTCCATAAGCTTATCTGAGAGCTCAGACACAGAAAATTTCTTCATAACATCTTCTTCTGTGAAGTTTTATGGCGGTTGGCAGACTGACAGGTGCATTACCGCCACCATCTGGACGGGAGTGTGGATCGGCACTGAATCCAAACATGCGCCATTTCGCAGGCACGCCTCTCGCATCGAACAGGCCATTCAGCTGGGATCGTTAGCGTTTGCGGAAAGTGCTCTGTAATGCTTTCGGGTGCTGAACTCAAACATGGGCATCCCAGTGGCCTTTTCCAGTTGCTGGGATCCTCAACACTGAAGCACCTGCACAGCATGCTTAGGGAAGCACGGCACATGGCCAAAATGTCATAGTTGATGTTCCCTCACAAGCGTGGGACAGTCAAATCCAGGCTAGACTCAAACTTTTCTCCACATTTAATGAAACGTCCATTGAGGCAATTTCTTTCTTAATCAGAACATCCAAGATGGCAGCACTTTTTCAATAAGCACCAAGTTATTACCTATGCTAGTTGATGGAGGAGGGCGGAGGTTATGTGATCACCCCTGTGTGTTTGTCTGTGAACAAGAAAACACACAATGCAGTGGACAGAATTCTATGGAATTTTATGGTGAGATGGTCAACAAAGTGGATTAAGTTTTGGATCTGATGTTGATATGCCTCAAAAATTTTCTTCCTCTTTTTCATTATGAGATAGGTCTTCCTTTAATCACTCTTGCCTTAAGATATCACAAAGATTTATAATCTGCACATACGTCTTGGATGGTTTTTCACATTTTGCAGGAGAGATCTGTAGCCAATCGTGAGATATGCCACATGCTGTCAGAATGAAAACTTTTTCAAGGTTTCTACTATCCTGTGATTTGCTGTTTGCATTAAATCTAAGTTCAAATCCACACTTAAATAAAGAGTAGATGGGGTTAAAAAAAATCTAATTTCTGAACACCCTCCTAGATCAGTTGGAGGTAATAATGGCATTGTGTCTGAGTTTGCGATTGTCCTGGATCAAGACTAAGATCCGGGCTTTTGATGACTTCCTGGACTCGGCCATCAGAAGTGTATGTGGTGAAAATGTCAAACTTGGAGAGAGGTTCACTGATTTTGGCAGTGACATTCATGTCTCTGGGTCCTCGGCCTTTGAGGTTGAGACTTCTCTGAAGAGCTTACAGAGTCATGAGGTCCCTGGACAGAGGTGTTTGGCAACA
The DNA here is from genome assembly GCA_900302635.1 of Chatrabus melanurus. NCBI lineage: Eukaryota > Metazoa > Chordata > Actinopteri > Batrachoidiformes > Batrachoididae > Chatrabus > Chatrabus melanurus. The sequence continues at coordinate 4,171 of OMMV01056900.1, forward strand.
CAGATACCTTTGCAGGAGAACAAAGGTCCACGTCTTTAAGGTTCTGGTACTTCATATTTTTCTGTATTGTTGTGAGACTTTGACACTAACCAGTGACCTAAAGCAACGGCTGGATGTCCTTGGTACTAGGTCTCTTTGGAGAATCCGTGGGTACCGCTGGAATGACTTTATAGCAAATGAAGTTATTGAGGGAGACTATCTCTTGCATAATGAAGGAACATCAGCTATGACATTTTGGCCATGTGGCACATTTTTCTGTGCATGATCCAGCACGCAGGTGCCTCAGTGTTGTGGATCCCAACAACTGCAAAAGGCCCAGAGCTTACGGTTACTTTCGAGAGGTTGAGGTGGACTGGTTGTCTGTCTGTGTGGTTGCTATCCAGACTCTGTGACGGTTCTGTAGCGTGGTGGATGCGGCGAAGTGTGGCATTGCCGCATGTTCCCAGACCTGACAATATTGCTCTGTTGAGGAATGTATGTGCTTTTTGAGTGCTCTTCTAATTTAATCTACACTCATAATATTATGTACAAGGAGAAAACTGAAATTATTTGTACTTGATATTTGTTAGATGCATTGAAACAGTGCTGTGTCCCCGATGATCACTAAAAGCCATAAAGACAGCCAAAACATCCCTTTAACAGAGTGCAAACTTAATGTTGGCAGTTTCCAAAGGTCGAAATTGAGGATTATTTCCTCTTGGGTGTAAATAGGTGTCTCTGTCTTGTGTGATCACCAGGTACCTCTAATGAGGTAGCAATGTTCCTGTCGCGAGAAGACCAGATCATAGTGAGGATGCGAGGTCTTCCTTTCACCGCCACACACGAACAGGTGCTCACCTTCTTCTCCCCTGGGGAGGATTTGAAAGAAACCTGTCCGGTCAGCGGGGGAAAGGACGGCATCCTATTTGTACGCTACCCAGATGGTCGTCCAACCGGCGACGCCTTTGTTTTGTTTGCCTGTGAGGAACACGCCCAAAATGCCCTGAAGAAACACAAGGAAATCCTGGGCAGAAGATATATTGAGTTGTTTAAAAGCACTGCTGCAGAGGTTCAACAGGTATGTTGGCGTATTTGCCTGGATGTGGGCATGCATGCTGGTATGCATTTATGTATACATGTTGATTTTTATCTTGTAGATTGTCCTTAATATTTGTATATTGATATTAAATGGCAAGATTTTTTTTCTTGTTAATCTGTTTGTTTTGTGAGGACGAGTGTGAGTGTGTGTGTTTTAAGGCATTCTGTGTTTGTGTGTGCACAGTGACAGTGAGTGGGTGTGCTACTTCTATTGTCAGTTACACGACTTAAGGATGCTCATCTGCACAGCAAGGTGGTCTTAGTTGTCAGTTTCCATTTACTACACAGTTACACACAGATATTCTACACTGTAAATGACTATCACTGTTTAAAAAAAAGTTTTAAAAAGATTTTAAAGCACCAGCTGCGCAGACTTTCAGCACATTAGTTTATAAGTTGAGGCAAAAATTTCATTCAAAGTCATCTATGAAATTTCAACAATTTAAAATGACTCATAATCTCACATCTAGTGTACTAAAAATAATAAATTGATTAAACATGAAATTAGGTGTTGACAAAGATGAAAAATAAACTTTGAACTTGCACATTTTGTGAAGCCACATTAAGCTCTCGTTCAGTACAAGCCCAACTCACGACTGACTTACCAACTGATTTATGGCAGCTTCTTTGTACGCACTCGGAAAATGGAAGTCGTAAAGGATGTGGACTCTTAGCCAGTTTTTCTTTTAAAAAAAGTCCCAAAACTCATTGGAATTTGTCTGATAAATCTGTATTCATCGTGAGTGTGGCTAAATATTCAGAGTAAATGTCTTTTGTGGGTCTCTCATTCCGGCACCCCCTTTTATTGGGGTGCTAATCTTTTTCACTCTTTTAAGCATCTCCTCACACTAAACATCTTTGAGTTTCATCTGGTTGAGAGTAGAGGGAGAGTAAATCCTTTCTGTGCCATGAGGCCCGTACCGTGAAGTGAAGTGGCCCGTACCTACGAGTCCTCCTGGATGGGAAGCGAGTCCATCAAAGGTTCATCCACAGCTGAGGCCAGTACCCATTTACAGCTGGGTGGACTGGGATAGTGCAGACGAAGTGTCTTGTCCAAGTACCCAAACAGGCAGCCTCAAGCAAACACACCTGGAATGGAACCCCGGTCTTTAAGCTGGTAGCTCAACTGATGATCATTTGCCGAAGGCCAACTTCTATGAAGAGTTGTGTGATAGAAAGTGGAAGCAGGGTGGACAGAAAGTGAGTTACAAAGATGAATTCATATGAAGGGCATTTCAGTGAATGACAACACTTGGGAGAGTGATGCTCCAGACCAAAATAAATCAATCCAATTCAATTGAAGAAAAAGCAGAGGTTAGAGTACATTAAAGCTTACAAATGCAGACATTTCATGCTAGATCAGACAGCACACAGATACAACCAATGCAAACAACATTGTTGATCCAGTAACCGCACTTGCCAAAGATGAACTCAAAAAACAGTCAACATTAAAAACAATGGACTGCCGAAGAAGCTTAACTCCTATATCACAGAACCACCTGCTCTTTAATCCCGGTAATCTGACATACACTATCTTGCTCAAGCATAATTTGAAATAGAGCAATAGTCGGAGAATGATTCACAAACATTTTGGCTTATAGAGAACCTTCGATAACCTGCTCTACCAATTGAGCCACAGTTGGCCAACAAACAGGTGGAACATTCATCAGACGATTTTTCCATGCATCTGCTTCCTGCTGCTTATTCTGTTAAGGGTTGTAGTGGAGGTGGAATCTATCCCAGTATATAACTAATGTTATAAACTACATTGTAATTATTCAAAGTAATAAAACAGAAATGAGTAAAAATAAAAAGACGGGGGACTCGGAGAGTGCAGCTTACACAGTGTTACACACTTTACATTTGACACTGAGTCATGCAAATTAATTATTTGTGACTCGATAATATATGGTTCTGTGTGGCCTTGACATTACAACAATTCCATCCAAAATTGAACCACTTTATCACTGACGAACCCACAATGCTTCCACCATGTTTAATCCATATTGGCACCAAACTGTTTAAGTTAAACAGTTTTGACCCTGAGTTTGACCTGTCAAGGTCAAAGATCATGCGACTATTAGAAAGGTGATCTATGACTTCATATTCGTGTTTAATTCTAACCACAATGTGTGTCTTTAACCAATTCCTTGGAATGGCCATTCTCAAAATTCCCTGTATGTAAGCATTTTGTCCAAATTTGACCTTGGCTTGTGACCTTGACTTTTAAATCAAATCACATTGTTCTTGGTTGGCCTGCAATTATTCCACCAAGTTTGATCCAAATTGGATCAAAACTCTTTGAGATATTTTGTTCGTACTCAGACAGACACACAGAACCAAAACCAATACCAGTGCATGCACAACCGCACACGGGTGTAATCATGATAGTGTAAATAAGATAATGTTGCCAACTGTGGCTAAGGTGGTAGAGCAGATTGTCCATAAACCAATAAACCAAACGTTGGGCGGATCAAATGCTGACCACTCCTGTATATCAAAGGATGATCCTTAAATCGCTCTGTCCCAACCTGATAAAACTCAGTACAGGTTTGTGGAAGGAGTTAAACCAATCTGCAACACTATCAAAGTAGATTTTTAACCACTTTATTATTTTAAGTGCATTGAACTTGATATTGTGTTGATTTGATTCATAAATTTGGTCTAACTTAATATTGCACTGTGAGTAAATTTGTTAACCTGAGTTGGTCCAAACTGATGGTCTTAAATTTTAATTACCGTAGATCAGTTTGTGCAGCTGGTCACCTTATACTTTTTACCTTTTCCTTAATCCTTCCTTTTTTTACAATCTGATTTGCTTTAGTTTCTCTTTTTGTCATTTCTTGCTCTTTCGCTCTCTTCTAAGATGAACACATGGACTAATTTTCAGGTCTTTGCAGACGTTTACGCCCACGTTCACAGCTATGCAGAGGCATTTCCGTGTTCTTTTATTTACGACGGACTAAGACATTTTATTGACAGTCTTCAGAAATGCAAACTTCCTGGTGTCCTGTTGGCAGCAAGCCAGCACTGACATTTCAACACACGTTTAAACACAATGGGGACTCACCAAATTGACCACTAAAAGAATTCTTAAACGTGTTGAGTGTGTGAACTTTTTTGCGTTGTGAAATGTCACCGTTGATAAGCAAATATGAGTTGTTGGTCTTGAAGGTGTGGCTTAGTTAGAAGAAAAGTTTTATGTCACTATGCATGTAGTATGTGGCATATTATGTTGCCATGCTTGTGTCACCTGTGCGTGTGTTTGTCTGTGCGACACTGTGTGTGACTGTTGGTGTGTACACAGTCCTGTCATCACAATAACTTAATAACAATACATGGTAGACACTTGATACTTACACCATAGGTATCTCCTGGGCAGTCGATGAGCTGATTAGATTTCAGGGTTGTTTGAGTTATATATTTGCATATTAATGAGTTTGAACTGATTCTTGTGAACAAGAATAATTAAATTTCAATTCAGTTTATTTATGCAACACCAAATCACAGTTGCCCCAAGGTGCAACAAACAAGTAAGATTTAAACTTTACCCAACCCATGAGCAAGCACATCGGTCATATTACCAATATTATTATAATAATAAACAAATCAATACCATAGTAATAAATACCATGATACACATTTGATACTTGCATCTTAAGTGTGCCTTGTGCAGTAAATGAGTGATTTGAGTTTAGAATACATATAGATGCATATTAATGAGGATGAAGTATTTTTAAAAAATGATTGCTTTTTAACAGTGCATGGTACACACTTGATATGTACACCACAGGGACCCCCTGGGGAGGAGATGAGCTGAATAGATTTTTTTTGTTGTTGGTTGGTGCATTTATTTTTCTATAATAATGAGGATGAAGTTATTTATTTTTCGAACAGTTATTACTCAAATATACTTTATGGTAGAGACTATAAGTTCAATCATGTGTATATTTTGGTGCTGCAAATATCCGGACATATATGATAATTAGGCGTGCTAGTTGGCACAAAGTGTTCCAAAAGCCATAACCTTAGAATGCTTAAGAGGTTTTCAGATATTCACGTTTTATATATTTTGTGTGACACAGATACTATATGATGTCACTTATGGATATGGTAATGCGGGGGCTCAAGTGTAAATACTACATTTTATTAAAATTTAGGGCACCTCAAAGCTGGCGGGACATGAGACAATGCAAGTGTCTCTTGACAGTGAGGCTCATGCAGCCTCCTTTGCGCGCTTTGCTACAGGCAGAGTATGTAATCTGTAACTGTATGTGTGTGTTTTAGGTGTTGAATCGATACTCATCGGCTCCTCTAATCTCTGTGGCCCCTGCCCCTCTGGTGTCAGTACTGCCCACAGTGTCTCTCCTGCCCCCTCCTGGTGGTTTGAGAGACTGCCTGCGGCTAAGGGGGCTACCATACACAGCTAGCATTGAGGATATCCTCACCTTTCTGGGCGAATTTACAAGTGATATCAGACCACACGGCGTGCACATGGTCCTCAATCAGCAGGTATACGCAGGAACCACACAAGTGAAATCATTGACACAAGCAGCACCTTATGCCACATGCACAGTTTTTTTTTATTACCTCTTTTGTCTGTATTCACAGGGCCGACCGTCAGGAGACTGCTTTATCCAGATGACCTCAGCAGAGAGGGCACTTCTGGCCTCGCAGCGGCTCCATAAGCATGTAATGTCCAGCCAGCGTGGGGCCAATAGCCGCTACGTGGAAGTGTTTCCCTGCAGCGCCGAGGAGATGGGCCTGGTGCTGATGGGAGGCTCGCTCTCACACACACATGCACATACACACAACCGGAGCAGGAGTGGGACGGGGCTCAGTCCGCCGCCATGTAAGTCCAGACGTAAGTGCTGCTGGGAGCTGGGGGTGCTTCGGGACTGCAGGGTAGGTTGGGCTCCTGCCATGGCGGCAGGGTTGCTGGGTTTTCACCAATCATACTGTGGAAGGTCGGGGCACCTGGTCTGACCAGGAACTGTGCGTGTGAATGTGGTACCTTTGTATGACTCCTTTGTGATTTTAGTGTGATTCAGTTGCCAGTCTGCATGCACTGAAGAACTTTTACTGTTTAGTCTAAAATTTCATTTCCTTCCCTGTGGTCACACATTGTGATCAAATTTTTTGTCTTTAACAATGTTTTGTCCATTATTTCATTTTTAATTTTACTGCACTCACTGCAAAAATGCAAAATCTTACCAAGAATATTTGTCTAATTTCCAGTCAAAATATCTAATCTACACTTAATATAAGACACAATCACATAACAAGTAAAATATCAGTAAGGTACAAAGACTTTTTTTTAGATAATATATATTAAAAATGTTGTTAAAGCTACAGTGTGTAGGATTTAGAGGCATTTATTAGCATAAATAGAATATAACATTCACAATCATCTCTTCATTAGTGTATAATAATTACCTGCAACAATGAATTGATGTGTTTTCAGAAGCGTAGAATAAGCCCTTTACAGCTACATGGGAGTGAGCCCTCTCATGGAGGCCACCAAGTTGCAGCACCATGTTGATACAGTAGCCCAAAAGGTACTTACCCCACCTTTCAAATTTTGCAGCATTGCCAGAAGACTGAAATCAGTGGTTGCTGTGCGATACATTGTCTACTGGTTGCTAGTGCAGGTTAACAAGATTGAGAACCCTCATTTTGTTAAATGGAGGATTATACCTGTTACTTATCACACAAGAAGGCAAAGGAGCATGAATCCCCATCACTAAGGAAGCGAAACCAGGAAGGGAAACAAAATTGTGACTGGTGTCGGCATAATGCAACCTGCACCCTCACCACTAGGTGACACTAAATCCTACACACTGTAGCTTTAAGTGGAAGAGTGTTGGAAACATCTTGTTTTGAGTCATATGAGAGGAAACAAGCTTTTTTTGACTCACCATAACATTTTTTTAAGCTGCTGTGTTATTTGTAAAAGATGTAACACTTCCTAATACTAGTACAGATAATTTCAAGACCTCATTTCAAGCAATCTTAAGAATTTTTACTTGTTCCATTGACAGATTTTCTGCCAAAGATCAAGTAAAAATTCACTTAAGTCATGTCTTTTACCAACAACACAGCAGCTTAAAAATCTAAAAATAAGTTCTTGTATCTTACTGAAATTTTACTTAAGTGATTGTGTCTTATAATTAGATAAATATTCTTTATAAGATTTTGCATTTTGGCAGTGTTATCACTACTTAAATGACTCCTAGTCATCTGAAGGGGTTGGATAAGTGTAAGCAACAACGCTCGAGTCCCAACGAGTCTGTTCAAAAGCAAAGTGGCTTACAACTCTCCAATCTTATCAGATTGGTAGTGGCGGCTGTGGGCCGCCACT
>OMMV01056917.1:3771-13825 GCA_900302635.1 Chatrabus melanurus
ATATTTTCAATGAACCGTTGATTGTTTCTTGAAAAAGTGTCCAGTTTCTGGTGTTCACTTTTTATTATTATTATTATTATTATTATTGTGCCTATGAATAAGTGGCCTTGATGACAACAATAATCAAAGAACATTCAGTGAGGTAATGCATTAAATACACTGTCGAAGATTTCAGTTAATAGTAACAACAGCAGGAAACTTGCAATGAAATGTATCAAGCAATTTTATAACATTTTAGACATTTGGCTTCATAGAAAAACATTGTAACACGTGTCATTTTGAAAAGTTTGTGGAAGAGGCCCAAAAGCTGCCTGTGTGGAAAGTTTAATTACCCACTGGTGACGATGCGTATTGAAGTACAGAACTACTCTGGATCAGACGGAACATACAGTAAATGGTGTGTTTTGTGTCACTAAATAGCAGTGTTTGTATAAAGTACCTGAAAGTCACAGTTGAGTAGAAGTACAGATACCCGACCAAAAAAAAGACTTTGGTAGAAGTTCAAGTCTCTGACTAGAATGCTACGCAAGTAAAAGTCTTAAAGTATCTAGTATTTAGTGTACTTAAGTATGACAAGTAATCTATAATTAAATGTACTTAACTAATGAAAGTAAAAGTAAATGTTAATAAAAACAGAAGGCAGTCAGTACTTTGAATATTCTGAAGTTTATCCAGCACTTTGAAACACAAAGATTACAACAATCTTCATAGATGATGTCTTGAGCCTGAACAAAGGTACAAAAGCTGCTCGTTTTTTCCCCAAATTTCTGCTTGACATTGATATTTTTTGAAGTTTATCCATCCATCCACCCTTTAAGATGCAGCCACAGGTAGACTTAGAGCGGTGGAGAAAACGGCAAGTTTCATTTAATCTTTTTTTTTTTTTTTTCTTCTTGTAACGACACTGCGCATTGAAAATGTATCAGAGTAAAAGTATCCAAAATGTAGTGAAGTAAAAGTGAAAGTTGACAGAATTTTAAAAAAACAAAAAAAACTTAAGTACAGTAGTGAAGTATTATTACTTCGTTACTATACAACACAGCTAAATAGACATTCACTCACTCACTCTGAAAATGGAACCATGGGAAAAAGTTAACCCAACAATATCTGACTGACTTTTAATATATAATAACATCTACATGTTTCTAGGAAGTTGAATTTAAACTGCAGCAAACACTGAAGGCATGAGGAGGCAGACACTGTAATCGTCTTTTGTTTGTCATAGCCGGCAACGTAGTTGCTCGTTGTTTTTTGTTTTTTTTACCGAGTCCATGGTGCATAACTGTTTATACAAGACTTAAGCTGAATTTGGAAATTTTTTTGCGAAGTATTACATGAAAATGCTCACTCGGTTGTAGAAGAGTCAAATTTTAAAGCTGATCTTGATCCAATTCCAAATCTTTTAGGTCTTTCCTGGTATTTTGAGGACCAGCCTTATGACATCACAAAGCTCTATACTCTGCTGCACCAACACCTACAGACTGGAGTTCTCTGTCGATTGGTGGAGGTACTAATGATTGTTAGTTGTTATCCCGGTGGAAGTATGCGCTCTTAGTTACAGATAATCCGGTGTAGTACACTGAGTGTGGCGACGGCTCACTGCAGGATTTGTACAGAAAAAGTCAACAACTACTATTTGTTGGAAGAAAAACTTTTTACTTCTTTCCGTTTACTAAACTCAACAACGGTAAACAGTTTAAAAGTCTGCCACAAATAAACACATCAACAACATGTTAAAAAAAAATCAGACATAGACTAACAAAAACTTTAAGGCCTTTTCTACAAACTTATTGATTGTATATGTTTGTATGTTTATAACACAGATGGATGATAATGTCCAGTTTTGGGGATTTAGAGGACATTTGCCTGTAAGATCCCATTTATCACAAGTATAAAGAAAACAAACTCTCCAGAATCATTCCGTTTTTCTTTTCTGATAGACTCCGTAGCTGTGAATTTAGCGCCACTCTTCTCTTTGCAAATACCTGAGACCGTCGCTGCCACTTTGTCGACTTTCCAAGGCCTTATGTGTGTGCCGAGGAGTTCTGACGGGAATATCCGTTTGTTTAACCTCTTTACGGTACGTTAACCTCTGTCAGGACAAACTCATCAGTGCGGCACAAAGGGGCCGAAAAGCCGGGACCTCTGTTCCCCTCCGAGCCTCGTCTGCTCCTCAAAAGTCCCCACAGAACAAATCACATTAATACAAACCGCCAAAGCATAAGTCACGGTGCTTTGTGGCCGTCGTTTAAACACAAGTACACTTACAAAGTAATACACTGAAGGTGTGATAATTACATCAAGTAAGATCAGTTTACTAGTAATATGATATATTAAAAAGTGCCTTAAAAATACAATTTTAAAACACTAAAAGCATGTTATGAATATTTAGATTTAATTTTAAAATTACACTTAAATGCATTATAGTACAATTTCATTTGCACAAATGGCACAGAAAAGTACGCTTAGTAGTAATAAAGTAGATTTTGAATTAATGACACACTCAGCAAAACTTACGGTAAGTCATTAAAAAATCACACTTTAAGTTTATTACCGATGAATGCACGTGTACAATTTGGTTAGACTTTCTTTTTTTTGCTATAGCTTTTTTTTTTTTTTTTTTAAACTGCATAGTTGAAAAACAAATATTGCCTATAAATATAAGAACATATTCTGCTTAAAGTATTAAAAACTAAATTATTATCTCAACCCTACAGCCTATAATATCAAACGTTGTGTTAATGATGTTTCTTTATAATTAGTGCTGCTGAGGGATTTGTTGGTTTAGATTTCCAGCCTTTGGGATGACTGATGCAAATTGAACTAGAAATCAGACACCTGAACAAATATTAACTGTTCAATCATTGTGCAATTTAAAAAAACAAAAAACAAGCAAATTATTAGCAACGGCTGATAAATATAAGTAGATAAATAAAAATGAAAAACTAAACTGTTGCTAGCATCTTGAGCTGTAGATGCTGGAGTTCTTTTTAACTTTGTTAAAATCTTTTAAATTTATAACTGCTTGGTTGCTTTAAATCGGCGGCTTGAACCGGTTCAAGGAATGAAAACAAAAACTAGAAACAACGTCGCTAGCGGCAAAATCCAAACCAGAATGTTTATTTGAAATAATGGTAACCGGTTAATGATGTTATTTTTCATTCTTTTATTACAAATTAAAATATTTTCTGCTTGTAATAACCTGGTGCTGAGGTCACTTCCTGCCTTCCGCTGGACGTCATGTACGTCTTTGTAGGCAGAGATGCAAAGGGGCAGAAAATTCCTGATAAATTTCTGGAAACTTTTCAGAAACTTTCCATGGGAAGTTAATAAACTTTGGAATTTTGGACATTTTGGCAGTTTTTTTGAACAATTTGGAATAGTCCAAGTTGGAAACTTTGCATGGGAATTAATGAGAATTTACAGAAATTAACTGGAAATTTGGGGTAATTTTTGTCAAAAGCAAACATGCATGCAAACATTTCTAATACAAATTTTTTTTTAAATGGCATTTTTGATTGACTTATTTGTGAAAAGAACTTTAATTGATTCTGTATCTGATTTACTGGCTAACTAGCACATTTACTAGTTACACTTTAATACTATACATCAAATATTTTTACCCCAGTAATACCATTAAAACTTACTTGACTGGATGTAGTCCTTGGGCACAAATGCAGTAGTGTGGCTTAAATAGTCCTGCTGTAATGTACAGGATTCCAGAAATTATCTGTGCATGTGATTGAGTACTGCATAGTGCTGGGTAGAAATTCAGCTGAATTTGCATTAAATTTAGCTGTTTTAACCAAGATTTTGCTGCAAGGTGGGGGTTTTTTCCAACTACATTTAAGTTCCCTGTTATAGGCTAACCTGCAATTTTGCAAATTTCCAGTTTATTCATGTTAATTCCCAAATATTCCCGTTAATTCCCATTGAAAGTTTCCAACTTTGAAAATTCACGGAATTTTGCAACCCTATTTGTAGGTGATTAAAGTAAAATGTGGTGTTTCCTGTTTCCAACCAGAGGAGGTAAATATTGCACTATGTAACTTTTAAATGTTGGTTTGAGACATCAATGTCTTCAATGATTGATCGGCAGTTTAACGAGTAAAGAGGAATAACGTTGGAAATAGTTAGCTAGCACCAGTTAGCCTAAACAATGTGCCCAACATAGCCTAGCTTGTTAGCGGCGGCATTAGCTATAGAGAAAATATAGCCAATAATCAATTGGCATTTTTATAACATCCAAAAGATACATATTGTTATGTCACCCAGCCTGACATGGAACATTATTAACCTGTGTTTAAATGAGTTCTAACCAGGTCAGGAACGTTAATTTAAAGGACTGGGGGGGTTCTTGTTTAATACCTCACACACGGACGTCTAAACATTCATAAAACAAGATGTGGAAATAAGATCTTAGGGTTCAGTCCAACAATCAGTGATGCATTTAACCAAAAGTCATTTCTTCGAGTGTGCTGGAAAAAAAAGTCCATCAAATTGTTCAGATTTGCACTCAGTTTCTTTTCCCCTCAGTTTGGTTGTCATTATTTCAGCTGGTCTGAATTACGATCAGTATTACTGTAGAGTCGCTCGCTCAGATGAGCTCCAATCAATCTCTAATTGCCCGTATAGTTTGAACATTAATTCCACCGACTTTGAGGTATAGCATGTTAAAAGAAACCTGAAAATAATGTTATTTATTAATTGAATTCTGTTCATTTTAAGCTTCACTTACTGTTGGAAGATTTAAAAGTGTAATTTTTTTTTCTTATTTTGGTAAAAATATTTATTTAACCAAAAAAAAAAATCGAAATAGTTCCAAGACGCCCTACATTAACGGTAAAACTCGCTTTGGTTCCAGAGCGTAAACGTGGAGGAGAGACGAGCGCGGGAGCAGAAAGGGGGGGAGGAGAGTCGCCTATCTTAACCTGAAGCGACATAAAGGAGTAAAGAGCCCGTTTATGTACATGCGTGTGTGCGTGCATGGAGATCTCAGTGCACGTGCAGGCGTGTGTGCTAGTAAGACGCCAGGCTGCACTGTGTTTCCTTCAGCCTTGTCACGCAACCTTCCTCCAAGCTCCGCCCTTCTTCCATTTCTACACTTCCTGAGTGTGCGTGGAGGCCTCCTGACCTCACATCCTGGCCTATTTTCGCCGCGCCTCACTCAGACTACAATCATTGTGTTATAGTCTCCATACTGCTCATTTGGGCCCTTTAATGTGCTGTCAGGGCCCGCTTTAATCGGATCCGGCCCCGCTCACTCACGGGGGCACGCAGTAGTCTTGATGCATCGACCTTCCCGATCCCTGCCACAGCCTAACAGGAATTTTGTAGTACAGATAATCCGTGGGACACAAAATAATAAGATGTAATCTGAGTGTCAGCGGTGCAAAGACTCTGCAGCATTATCGAGCGACCTTTTGGCTCCAATCATGAAAAATGTGAGTTTGGAAATAAGAGCACGAGAAATGAGCTGCTCGAGGAGATTCACGGTCAGATTAGAAAGAGGTCATCTTTTAAAATCTTTTAGTCATTCTTCATCTCAAATAATTTAACATCTGAAAGTTTTACTTTGAAACGACACATACATGCTGCCATACAGCTTCAAATCGGTAACATCGAAACTCTAAATACACTTTAAACATATGTAGTGCTTGTTTTTTTTTTTGTAATTTTGTTAATATTACTCTTCTTTTAAAAGGAGTGTTTTAAACTTTTTAAGTTAAAACTTTACCTTAAAATCCTTTTAAAATATTACAATATTTTAAACTTTGTAAAGTAAAACTTTTGCATAAATATTTTTTTTAAAAGTATTATTTTAGACTTTTTAAAGTAAAACTTTACCTTAATTAATTTAATGCTTGAGCAATTTAGCACTTGACTCCAAAGGTGCTTCTGCTCAACAAATTTATAACTTTTTAAATCATATAAAAACATCAAAACAGCAAATTCAACTCACTGTTTGTTTTTTTCCTGTTTTCATATAGAACAGCGATTAAACAGTATACCATTATTTCATTTCCTACAACAACCATTTGATTTTGTATTTTTTTCTATCCTATTAAGAGTAATGTTCTTCATTGTTATTACAGTTGTTGTTATTATTATTACTCAATCTGAAAATTTTACTTTGAAACTAAATGCTTTTACTCTAGAAATTATCAAGAAGCTTTTTAAATCTGTGGCATGAAAAAAAAACCATGAAAACTGCAAATACAACATAGTCATATTTAATATATTAACCAAAATTATTTTTAGATTCATATAGAAAAATATTTAAGCAGTAATTAGCAGATAAATATGTCCTATAATAATGAATGTTAACCTTTATTTTATATGTGACACTAAGTTATTATACACTTTTCTTCTCATCTCTAATATTTTCTTCTCCCTAAAATGATGACAAATTACTTCTGCCATAGGTTTACATAATATTTGTATATCTGGGGTCCAAGCAGACCCCAGGGGTATATTTTTTTAAATATATTTTCTGAACAATTATACTTATTCAGCTGAAATTTTATGTAATTGTCACCTATATAGTTGCTTTCAATTTCACTTATTTTGATCCAATTTGATTAAATACTGTGGGCTCCATAATAAATTTTCTTATGGGGTCCGCTTGGACCCCAGTTTGATATAATGGCATGGGCTCAGACTCCATAGCAAACGTTTGAGCTTTGTATCAGTTTTTCATAACTACTGCACTGTCAGATAAATAGTTGCAAAATGACTTTCTAGTTATATTTCAGATATCTGCAAGAATGGCCTAAATTTAAAAAAAAAAAAGTTAACTATTAAAATCAAGAAGTTCTGGTGGGGTCCCCATGGACCCCAGGTGTACAGATTAGTAAGTTTCACGACGTGCACTGATGAGGGTTAAATTAATAAAATGCAGCTTGTAGTTTAAATAAAAAGCAACGTCGTCACTTTTTTAAGTAGAGTTTCCCAAATAAGAAATAAACTGTATTACACACACGTTAATGTTAACATTTTCTGCTCAAATTGCACAAACACAATCCCAAAGACAGAAACTCTGTCCGCACTTTTCTTTTTCCTGATTAAATATTTGCTGTTTTGATATTTTCTAAGACAAATTTCTCTTATAAATGCTTTACGTCTAAATATTTTTTCAAAGCACTTTTAAAGCGACGACAGTTTTCTTTGACCTCTCACCTTTTCTGAGTTCTTACTTTCCCAGAGCTTAAGTTTTCTCTTCACTGAATCTGAATCGCAGCGGAAAATCTCCAACTTCGATGAGATCCTAATTTTCCCAGACTAACGTGGGAAGAAGGTTGTGAATGTGAAGCGTGATTAGATAGTTTGAGGCGACTGTGGAGTTCTGCCCCGACCGTTCTGGCTGATGATTGGATGAAGCTCTGTGATTTCCTCTCTCGCCACAGGCCTCTGGACTTTGTCAAATCCCTCCTGTCATAAGCTATTTGTAACTCGCACAACAGCACATGCACAACTCTCTTAAATCGGACTCTTCCATCAGTTTTCCACCGTTTAACCAGGACCAAGTCGCACTAGCAGCAGGTTAAGTCCAGTAGTCCAAATGTCCTCCTCCCACACATCATCCATTTAAAGGATCTCAAGTCATTGCCAGGCCAGATGGGTTAGAGAATCCCTCTAAAGTGTTTTGGGTCTATTCGAACTCTTACCCAGAATACCTCTAGAATGAGGCAGCCAGGAGGAATCCTATCTCACTTCATCTGACGTCCTTTTAATGTCGTTTTCCTCGAGCATCTAACCGTTGGCGGGTCTCCTCACTCTATCAACCTTGTGAAGGAAACACCTTTTAGCTGCTTGTTTTCTGGATCTCATTCTTTTGGCCTACATTCAGAGTTCATGACCACAGGTGAGGGATGGAACATAAACCTTCTGGTGAACTGAGAGCTTTACTTTTTTTTCTTAGCGCTCTTCAACACGTCTTATTGCCGTCATCGCGTCAATTACATTACATTGCACTTGGCAGACGCTTTTATCCAAAGCGACTTACAGAAGAGGACATAAACAAGTTTACAGAAATGCAGGAAAACAGAGTAAGCGAGGTGTAGCGTGTTAGTATAACCAGGTTACAGGACAGTGTGGGTGAGTGGAGGTTAGATAGTTATGAAGGGAAGTACTCTGGGAAAAGGAGAGTCTTCACGAGCTTCTTAAAGGCAGAGAGGGATGTCTCCACTCTCGCAGCAACTGGTAGCTTGTTCCACCATTTCGGGACCACAACGGAGAAAAGTTTGGACCGAGAGCGCCTTGTGTGAGGGGAGGGCAAGGCCAGACGGTTTGTTTGGGAGGATCGCAACGCCCTGGATGGGACATAAGCCTTTATTATAGCCATCAGGTAAGCAGGGGCCGACCCTGATGTCACTTTGTAGGCTAGAGTCAGAGCCTTGTGCTTAATTCGAGCGGCCACCGGGAGCCAGTGCAGGCTGGCAAACAGAGGGGTAACGTGCGCCCTTTTGGGTTGATTTGGGTCAATCCACCATTAAATCTCAACATTCATCCAAAACCCCAAGACAACTGGATTTTTTTGCCGTGGGGCACCAACTAGTCTCAGAGGGACTAATCCAGCAGAGTACCACAGCGTCAGATTTTTTTTTTTTTTTTTAGGTGCCGATTGTTTTCACACTTGGCTGCAAAGAAAGAGAGAGAGTCCTAACTGTCTGTGACCCTCGGCTGCAACTTTGGATTCTGACCGTTAAACTGGCCAAGCAGCTACGTGCTAAATTTGCTGGAATCTTTCAAATAGTGATGCAAGCATCAAATCTGGCATGTATACTTACAAGGGGCCACTAATTTTAAAAACCCCGTTAGCCATTGAAAATTTCAAGATGCCGGCCATTTTCAACCTTAAAATATAGATTTTCTTATAGAAATCAACATAATAATCTGATTTAAATGAGCTTGGTGTCCATTTATATGTTTTTTTTTTAACATCAGGAATAAGAATATTTAACTTTTAAAATGGTTAGATGCAGGTACATAGGCAAGTTTCAAATATCCAGAGATATTGAAATACAGTAAAACCTATGTTAATGGACACCGACTTTAATCCCTTGAGCCTGATTGGCCCGCCAAAGGGCTGAAAAACTACAGCCACATTCATCCGCTAGAAAAAAATAAAAATAAATAAAAAAACACGACAATGGTGTTTATTTTCAACTGTTGCTCAAAGTTTAGACCCTAATGTTCACAAAACAAGACCGAACAACATCTTCGGACCAATGGGCCTTCGGAATATTGACTCGTCACCGTGTAGTGGCATAAGACATTTCAAGACCAAGAGTACAACTTAATCAAATTTATTGACACCTACATAAACACATCACTTTAGTTACAGTAAAGTTAATTCGTATTCCAGACAAATTCTCAGCTTATTGGACAATTGTGACCGATTCTATGACAAAATTAATATTTCAAGGTTGAAAATGGCGGCCATCTTGAAAAAATGGTGACCATCTAGGAATTTTGGGTGGCTAACAGGAATTTCGTAAAAAGTGGCCCTTCGTGAGTGTTTGCGCCAAATTTGCTGCTTGCATCATTATTTGAAGGGTTTTGTGGCGTTTCTGCAGAGCTAAAATGAACAAAGGTGGTTTTAAGTATTTCAGCAGCACCGGAAAACTAACAGTGGTCGTTTAAATTCCAGTTTTCAGCCTCAGTTTCTCACCAGCAGCGCCACCACCACCACAGTCTGACTGATGTGATCCTATAGCGCCCCCCCAGTTTAGCACCCGTGAGATATTTATGCACCTGATTGACTGATCATGCCCGCGCTGCTCACATGATGCAAGATTTGACCAGAACAGGAGGACGATGGTACAATGTTCAGAAAGAGTGAAGGAGTATAGCGCCACCTACAGGAGAGCAGCCGCTGTCCTGACTGTGTTGTTTGTCGTTAGTTGTGCAGTTTTTTGTATTGTTCTGCTTGTAAGTTTCCCCAAATATTTACGGTAGTTGTATCCTGTCATGAGGGTAATTATGATTTTTAATCAACAATTGCTATTTTTAGTTTTATGTTGCGTCCAGTTCTTTCACCCAACCAGTTTTC